>RAKG01000062.1:0-237503 GCA_009802275.1 Neurospora sp. CHS-2018a
ATTATATTATAAATTGATAGTTATATAACTTTATAAATATAAATAAAAGTTTATTTTTACTTTTAATTTAAATTAAATTCTAATTATAATAATAGTACTTTAAGTAAATCTAAACGTAATATATTCTAATATATAACTTATTTTATACTTTTAATATTAAAAATTATTTATACTAATATTCCTATTTGAAATATTATATTTATTCTTCCAATTATAATTATTAAAGTATTATATAATTTAAATAATAAGAAAAATACTTTTAAAATAATATAAAATAAATTATTAACTACTTAAATAATACTTTAACTAATTTATAAAGAATCTCAAACTAAAATAAAATAAGTACGTATTTTATTTCTATTCTAACCTTAAAATATAATTAAAATTAAATTCTTTTTATTTACAAAAGTATAATTAGAACTAATCTACAACTAGTCTATAACTAATCCCGAACTGGAATAAGATAAATCCTTATCCTACTTTCTTTATAATTTGAAAATATAATTAAAATTGAATTCGCTTTATCTATAAAAGTATAATTAGAATTAATCTATAATTAGTCTATAATTAATCCCGAATTAAAATAGGATAAATCCCTATCCTACTTTCTTTTTAACTTTAAAATATAACTAAAATTAAATTCACCTTATCTATATAAATAAATATCAATCGACGAATTCTTAAATGAAAGGAAAGAACCTTTTTGGATAGATAAAAAGGTAAAAATTACCCTCTCTTTAAAGGTTAAGAAAAAAGGTAGTTTGGTAAGCGTTAGAGGGTATTAGAGTATATATATATATAGAACGTTTAAAAACGAATAGAATGGTATATAGAATGTAAGGAAAGGTAATCGATTAATAGAGATATCGATAAGTGTCTAAAATATATTTCTTTCCCCTTTCTTCGAAGGAAGCCTTTTTCAAATTAACGTTTTAAATTATTATATTATTGTAAAATAAAACCGTTTATATCTTTAGAATCATTATTTTCTAATTATTCTAATAATATTATATATATTTTTATATAATTAATATTAAGGCCGGAATTCTATAATAAAAGTATAATTAGAACTAATCTATAACTAATCTATAATTAATCCTAAATTGGAATAGGATAAATCTATATTATACTTTCTTTATAATTTAAAAATATAATTAAAATTAAATTCTCTTTATTTACTAAAAGTATAATTAAGACTAATTTATAATTAATCTATAACTAATCCCGAATTAAAATAAAACTAATACTTATCCTATCTCCCTTACAACTTTAAAATTTTAATATTTACTTAAGCCTTTTCCGTATCGGCTACGGCTTTTCTAGCTATAACTTTAATTATTCTAATTTTAGTTTTAACTTTCTTAGCTTCTAATTTAAAAATCTTAAACCGACATTCTTTTCTTTTACAATCTTATTATACTACTTTAAGTTCTAATCGCTTTCGCTTCCTAAATAATTTAATATTAATTACAAACCGGTTAAAGATTAGTTCTAAATTAACTTAGAAACGATCCTAAAAAATAATATTAAGGTTATCGAAAATTACCCTTCTATATTATTCTACACTAATAAAGAACTAAGTCTAATAGAAGGAATAGAGGATAAAAGTAAATTTTAAAAGAAATTATTATTCTTCGAAGAGAATTTCGATAAAGTAGGGATTTATAGCGAATTTACTATAAAATTATATATCGGAATAGTAAAGTCAATAATTATATTCTATTACTTCTTTATAATAAATTAGTCCCAATTCGATCTTAAACTAGTCCCGGACTAATTAACTTACTTATTTTATTATTATACCATTAAAATCCTCTTATAAAACGTTCGCTCTTCGATTAGGTCTTATAATTAAAATTAATATTAAACTTTAATTTAATCTCTATATACTATAGAATACTTGTATTTAATCGAGTATTATTAAATATTAATCCGGGATTAGTCCAAGACTTATCCAGGTCTTATTCGGTTAGGTATTTTATTTATTTATATATAATATAAGGTTAATAAAGCGAATACTCTAATTATACGATTATTAGTGTAAAATTTTAATAATATTAGTATAGGAACTTATTATATTTTAATATTTAAAAGGCATTTTTAAATATATTAAGTTAAAACTAATTCGAATAGCCGGAACTATCTTATATTTGGCCCAATCTTAAATTTGGGTTCTTTTATTATTTATTCCTAAATTAGTCTTATTTCGGTCTTAAATAGGTCTTAAACAGGTCCTAAACTAATTATAAATTTATAAGAGATTTACCTATTAATTATTAGCAAATTAAAATATAATTATTATAAGTACAATAATTTAAGAGATTTATTATCCATTACTCTAATTACTTATTACTTTAAACAAACCTTTATATATTACGTTTAAAATATATATAATATAAACGGACGTTTCTTTGAACGTAGTATAATTAATTATAACTATATTTATTAAGGCTAGAAAAGTAACTCCCGAAGCCTATATATAAGAAGTATTAGTACTAAATTCATCTAGGACTAGTTCGGGACTTATCTTAAATTAAATAGGGAATAATACTTATTATAGCCTTATAATTTTAATTAATAGTAATATTATATAAACCCTTCCTATAAAGATCTACCTACTTTATTTTATAATTATACTATTTTTAAAAAATATTAAAAACGATTTAGAAAGTATATCGATATATTAATAGAGTATTTAAATTTATAAGGATTCTAATAAGCGGAATAGTTATAAATATATTAGAAATTAATTCTATATTAGTTTAAGACCGGTCCTAGATAAATTCGGGATAAATCTAAATATATACCTCGTTAGATTAATTTAAAATAAAAACCCTAAATTACTTCGCAATTATCCTTCCTTAAGAAATGCTTATAATTTATATTTAATTTAAAGGATTTAATTAAGCCCCTTCTAAAGAATTTAATTTAATTTTTATAGAAGTAGATAATAATAAAATTCTTACTATCGTCGAAAAAATATTAAATATACTACGTATATATTAATAATTAGTTCTAATTTAGTTCGGGATATATCTGGGACTAATTTAAGATAAATTTAAGAAATTTATTCGATTAGGATTATTTTTATACCGAATTTATTATTAATAAGTAATTATAATATTAGAAGAATTAAGCGGCTAATAGATTGCTTTATATTTTTTAATAAAAAACTATATTCGTACGATATTATTATAATTTAAGTATAATTTATTAAAGGTAAATTTATTTTAGTTAGTAAAATATTTTTAAAAGAAAGGGTTCCGGACTAATTTAGTTATAATCTTCAATTAATTCTATATTGATATAGGACTAATCCGGGACTTATTATAGATTTACTTTAAGTTAGACTCGGATTTTTAATCCGGGTAAAAATATAAGAAATCTCCTCTTAAATTCTCTTAAGTATTTTAGAAAGTAGAGGGCGAAGGTAGTAATAAAGGTTATAGGAAGTAAGAATAATATAAAGAATATAGTCTTAATCTATTAAAATATAATAATTCTATAATATTTTATAGTTAGTAAAATTTATTATTTTTCTTTGCCTTTAGGGATAATCGGTACCTAATGTATATATTAGTCTTAGATTGGTTAAGAACTTAATTTATATTAATCCGAATTTAATATATATTATATATTAATTGGCGTTAAGTATTCGAATTCTATTCGCTATAATTCTATTTTTAGATTACTTTTTATTACTTATTTACCCTATTAAAAATAGGCTTTATTAAAGCCTAAGAAGGATAGAACTTTGTAAGGATATAACAATTCTAGTAGCCTTATACACTACTCTTCCAATTAGAGTATTTTAAAGAATAAACGAATTGACTATTTTAGCGACCCTTATTAGGAATTAGTCTTAAATAGGTCCCGGACCAGTTCGGGATTAGTTCTAGATTAGTTCGAGGAATAAGTAATTTATATTAAAAGTATATTATCACGGGCAAAGGGTAGATAGTAGATATAAATATATATAATTATACGAAGGAAAGAAGGAGAGAGTATAAACGAGTACTTAGAGGATTAGCCTTATAAGGGCAGTCCAACTGTAGGCCCGATGTAGGTCTACAACTAGAAGCCGTTATAGTTAATTAATTAATAGCGATAATAATTTTAAAAGCTATTGTACGCTAGTATAAAGCACGTGAGTAATTACGTACAATATAAACTAACCCTATAATACTTCCCCTAATTAAAAGAAGCTATATAGTTGACTAAAGTTATATAAAATAATAGAAATCCCTATCAAACGAATAGTCCGCCCTCGAAATACTTCTATAGCCGCCACTATTATAAGCCGTAGTAACCTCTATTACAGGGCTAAAGCCTCCCACTCTATCCCTAATCCTTTATATTCTCTATATTTTTTAACCGGGGCCTCTATTTTTACAGCCGGCCCTCCCTTCTTTAATAACTATTTCCGCCTCTTTTCTACCGCCGCCTAATTTAAGGGGTACAACTCGTTTAGGTATACTTTATAGAACCTTTATATTTTATCGGAAATTATAACTATATTAGCACGTAATTACTATAACAATTAATAAAGGGGTCCTTAGACGACATAATACTCCTAATAGCCTTTCTTATTCTTCTAGTAGCCGTCAAACTTTTCGAAATCGTATTCAATTAAATCCTCCCTATTATTAATTCTCTTTATAATCCGTTTATAATTAGTACGAATATTCCGTTCCTTTACGGGCGCTTGCCCTAGAACGCCGACTTTATCCTATAGTTTTATTTTATTAATATAGAAAATTAGGCTATACTTTATATTAATTAGGAATTTAAGTATAATTCTATAGTTATCCGCCTTAAGGATTTTAAAGGGACCTTTAAATAGGGGTATAAATTTAATATACGGGCAATTAATTTTAAAATTCTTTATATTAAATAAGACCTTATTTCCCGCCTTATACTTCGGGGCGTCCGATCGTTAAATATTAATATTATTTTCGTATTATTATTAAATTTATTTAATTTAATCCGTAATATAATTTAAGACTTCTTTAAAGCGGTTAGCGATTTTATTAACTTTAAAGTATTCCGCTTATTACTATACTAATATATTTAGAGGATAGGGTTTCACCGGTTCGACGCTTATATAAGGGTAGAAACTATAGTTAGCGAAGAAGGGGGATACTCCCGTAGATTCGGAAATTAGGTTATTATTAGTAAATTCCACAATTAGCAATTAATTTACTTAATTATTTTACGCCTAATTAATATAGAGGCGAAAGTATTTTTCTATTTCTATATTAATACATTCGGTTTAATCGTTAATAATTAGGTAGAACGCGGAGGAGGGCTTAAAAATTACCTCTAAGCGGGACGATAAAGCTTTCTAGAACCGGGAAACGAATTAGGAACTATAATTAGAAATAATAGAATCCGGTAGTCTATAAATACTATAGACCCTCTCGATAAAACAATCCGCTAATTCCTTAGCCGTAAAATTAATAGTAGGGATAAAATATTATATTTTAATTAATTAATCAATTACTACGGCGATATATTTAAATTCCTAGCTTCGACGGATATAGGGTATTAGTAGTATAATGTAGTCGATTAAAATATCCTTCTATAGTACGAATAGTATTGCTAGCGGCTTTAAAAAGCTATAGGGGGTATATTGTAATAGTTTAAATTTAATATATATTAGATAAGCCTTATAGTAGGCTCTAACGGTAATATATATCCTTAATTAGAAGAAGGATTGCGAAAGTAGCGAGTAGGTCTTTTCACGGCCCGGGTACTTAATTAAGGGCGAATTATAAATATAATAAAAAAATTGTAAATAAAGTTCGGTATTTGTAGGGTTAATAAAGACGGCGCTACAACGGTACGCCTATTCCTAAATCGCTTTATATTCGGTAAAGGATATTTTCTTTATATAGTCTTTAATTTCTTTAAATTATATTTTCCGGTTAAGGTTTAATAAATAGGCTACAACGTCTTATAGAAAAACTAATTTCTTATATCCCTTTATAATTAAATTATTAATAAATTTCCCATCTATAACTTCTAATTTATAAATATACTCTATACCGACGTCGATTTCCTTTCCTCCGTCCTCTAAAATAAAAGTTCCGTTAACAAAAATATTATAATCGAATAAAACCTTATTCCTAACTAATAGCCGCTTATTAATTATATCCTTAAGCAAGTCTTCCGGTTTCCTATTTAGGGCGTCGGGGTATACTTATAACGAGCCTAGTCGATACTTAATTATAAAGTTGAATTGGGATAGGAATTAGAACTATCGTATATAACGGGGGGTAAATTATTTATTAATAGTAAAAGTCTTTAGACTTTTATAATCTATAAGGACTTCGAAAAATTCCTACGCTCCTTCTAACTCTAAGCGCTACTCCTCCAAAGCTTTAATAATAGCGAGCAATTCCTTATTATAAATATTATAATTATATTCGGCTAAAGAATATCGTTAACTAAAGTAAGTAATAAGGCGGAGGATACCTTCCTCGTTATATTGTAATAAAATATTACCGTATACTTAATTAGAAGTATCCGTTTTAATAATAGTCTATTTGGACTAGTCGTAAATACGAAGTATAGGACTATTATTAAACGCTTTCTTAAAGGCTTTAAAAGACTTTTAGTATTACTTAGTCTAGTACTAGTCTACAATTGTTTTTTTAATTAATTCGTATAGTAGGCCGGTAATAATTAAAAAGTACTTAATAAAGCGACGGTAGAAATTAGTAAAACCTAAGAAATATTATAGCGCCCTCTTAGAGTCTAGAACTTCCTAAGACGTAATTGCAAAGACCTTCTCCGGATCTATCTCAAGACCTCCCGGGGTAATAATAAGACTTAAATACTTCGTATATATAATATAGAATTCGTATTTATTAATATCGATTTAGAACCCTACCCGAATTATCTACTATAAGACTTCCCTAACGTACTTCTTATACTCCTCCTCATTATTTAAATAAATTAAAATATTATCGAAATATATAGTAGTATAGATATTGAAGATATTATATAATATATCGTTAATATAGTTCTAGAAGGTTCCCGGCGCGCCCTATAAATTGAACGGGTATATAATAGATTCGTAGAGGCTAAAACGGGTAATAAAAATAGTAAGCTATTTATACCCTTCCTTAATATAAATTCTATTAAAAGTAATAATAACGTCGAGTTTAGTAAAAATCTTAGCCTTATAAATAACGTCGAAGGTCTCCTTAATTAATAGTAATAGGTATTGAGTTTTTAACGTTATATTATTAATACTGCGGTAGTCTACGTAAATATAGATACCGCTACCCGGCTTCTTAATTAGTAGGATAGGAGAAGTAGCTGCCGATTATAACGGCCGAATAAAGTTCTTCCTTAAATTATTATTAATTTATTTCTTAATTACAATAGTTTCGATAGGCAATATTCGTTAAGATTGTACGTTAGGGGGTATTTCGCCCGGCTTAAATTCAATTTTATAATTATAGGAACGGTAAAGGGGGACTTTATTTATTAGAAAGAGGAAGAAACCTATTACTTTATCGACGTAGTAATAGCCTTTTAATTTCCTTAAAATTTCGAAGATTTTATCCTTAATTTTTACGGGACGATTTACCTTATTAAAAAATTTCTTTACATCCTCCTTAGAAATTTTAACTAAATATATTCGTTAGATTGTCTCTTTATAGAATAGTATATTTTCATCGAAATTTCCGGTAAAGTAAATAGCCTTAGCAAGAATTATAACTTCGCAAGAGTCCTTTAATAAATAAATACCAATTATTTCATTAATAAAATTATAAAGAATAGGGGGGAAATTTTCCTTATACTATTAATTATCTCCTTTTATAATATAATTAACTATTTCCTCTATTAATATCACGGGGCGAGAGGGCACCGTTGGGGGTAGGGTAAGATATGCGTTATTGTACGAAGGAAAGGAAAGGAAGTGTGCGTAGAGGATTGGCTATATAGGCAAAAGCCTAAACAAACTAATCCGTACGCGCGTACGTAAGATTATACGTAATAGAGTATATAACTAATACGAATATATAGCTCTAGGCTATAGTATGAAGTACTAGTATAGTATATATACGGTTAGTGTAATATAATTACATTATAGGCTAGCCCTATAATACTATCCTCCTTTAAAAAAAGTTTGTAGAGTTAAAAAAATCTATATATACGTATAATAATAGACCTATTCTTTTATAAACTATTATAATCTACGAACTACGTCGGCGGCAACTTTCCTAACTAAATATCTATTAACCGTCGTATTACTTTACTAAATATTAGGTATAATTTATCCTTTATATCCTTACTAATTATTATATCCGTTATAAATATTATAATTATATTTAGAAGTAACTTCGTTATATCGATTATAGAGGCCGTCTCCCGTTAAAAGCGAACGGAGCGGCGCTAAGGGGGCTCCGGTACTAGAATAGGCGTAGGGGCGGCTAGAGAGGGAGCCGGGGCGGTTAGAGAATTGGAGGCGAATTAATAGAAGAGGCTTTAAACTTTTAGTAGGATAGGTTTATCCGGGTTCTCGTAATAGAATTATTATAAGCAATATTCGCAATTAATAATATTATTAACGGGTTCCTAGGTAGGGTCGCTAATCTTTTACTTAATATAGTAATACTAATATAAATTACTTCTAAATTAAGCGTAATTAATAAATTTTTCAAAATTCTATTCTTCGTATTCCTTTTAATTATCCGTTCGGATTATTACCCTCCCGTCGTTAACTTTAATATTAATTAAAGTATTTTAACCGGATAATCCCTTACCGGACTACAATTATACTATAGAAATGTAGAAGATTAGTAAATACTTTATATTAATAGGTAGGGCGAAGTAAATTATATAAAACTCGGTTCGGACGATTTTAAAAGGGCCTTCCTACCGGGGGGAGAATTTAGCGTATAGGCGACTATTAGCGAAATTAATCGTATTTAGTAGGACTATATCGCTAGCATAGTATTTAAACGAATCGATACGTTTCTTATTAGTATTATCCTCGTATTACGTTTATATACGCCGCGATTACTAGACTACAAAATCCTAAATTTTCTAAAAGTAATCCGCTAATTCGTTAGCTTTATAGTACTTTTTGAGTTAAGCCGGTAATAGGTCTGGCGGCGGCGGGGTATAGGGTTTAATACTTATACGAAAATAATAGCCGTAATTAGTAAAGAATAGTAAAATTCCTGTTAACGATAAAATAGTATTATTATTAGCGAATTCCGCGAATACTAATTACTTTACCTAATCCGTTTATACCCAATTAATATAGAGCTTTAAAAATTATTCTATTTCTATATTAATATATTCCGTTTAGGCGTTAATTTAAGGGTGGAAAGCGGAGGTTAGTTTGTAAATAATAGATAATTTCTTATAGAGGGTAAATTAGAAATATAATATAAATTAGGTACTTCTATTAGATAGGACGTTATTTAGTAGGCTATAAATCGAATAAATATAATTAATAAAATAGTCGGCCAATTCCTCGGCCTCGAAGGTTATAATCGTAATATAGTAACGCATTTTTATAAAGCGGTTAATAACGACGGCAATATATTTAAAAGTCTAGCCTAGGTAGGTATTTATTAGTAGCGGGGTAATATAATCGATAGAAATATCCTTCTAAAGTATTAGAAAGACGGCTATAGGTTTAAAGTAATTAGTAAAGCCGCGCTTCAAAGACTTAATCTTTACGTATAGGAGGCAGCCCTTATAAAAAAATCTCACATCGTTATATATCCCTTCCTAATAGAAATTGCGTTATAAAAGTTCGTACGTAGTATTACAACTAGGGTAGTCCGCGCCGGGGGTATTATACTATTAATTAATTAATTAGAATTAGAAGTTCTTATCGTAAGAATTAATAATAACCTTATTCCGCCACTTCGTAATACTATTAACGGCGTAGTATTTTAAAAAAGTTTTATAGAAGACCTTTTTAATAATCGACGGCTATTACCGACAGGACTCGTCCGTTAAATAAGAAACTAATTCTTACAAGAAAACAAATATCTTATAATTAGTACGGATTAAATCGTTAGTAAACTTAGTATTAAAATCCTCTTAACCTAATAAATAAAGCGAGAAGCCGGCAGCGGGGTCGTCGGATTCGAAATAACCTTCTTCGAATTAAGAAGAATTTAATAAAATTCTTTTACGGGCGATTAAACAATCATCCTCCTCGCCGTTAGGGCGGTCGTTAAGCTTACGACTTAAGGTATCCGGTTATAAATTCTTCGAGCCGGGGGTATATTTAATTAAAAAATTAAAGCGAAATAAGAATTAAAACTAGTATATATACCGCTAAGTAAGCTATTTATTAGTCGTAAAAATTTATAGATTCTTATAATCGGTTAAGATATCGAACGGCTACTAAACCCCCTCAAACTCTAGCTTCTACTCCTCTAGGGCCTTAATAATAATAAGCAACTCCTTATTATAAATATTATAGTTATACTCCTACAAGGTATATTTAGTAAAGAAGTAGGCTACGGGGTAAAGAACGCTATCGTCGCCGTATTATAAGAGGGTACTGCCGGCAACCTAATTAAAAATATCTATTTTAATAACAATCTTCTTAGTCCAATTATAGATCTTTAAAACGGGGCCCTTAGTAAAAGCCTTCTTAAAGGATTCGAAAGCCTTCTAATAATTATTATTCCAAATCTAAACCGCATCCTTCTTAATAAATTTATAAAGTAGGGTCGCTATAGTCGAAAAATTTTTAATAAACCGCCAGTAGAAATTTATAAAACTTAAGAAAGACTATAAAGACTTCTTAAACTTTAAGGCTTACCATTCCGTAACTACTTTAATTTTCTCTAAATCTATTTTAATACTTCCCAGGGTAATAATTAAACCTAAATACTTCGTACGTATTGTATAGAATTCGCATTTATCAATATCGATACTAAAGCCTATTTTAACGAATTAATCGAAGATATTATTAATATACCGTTCGTAGTTTCGTACGTTGTCCGAATAAATAAAAATATTGTTAAAGTAAGCGGTCGCGTAAATATCGAGGATATTATAAAGGATATCGTTAATATAATTCTAGAAAGCCCTAGGGGCGCTTTATAAATTAAAAGGTATAATTAGGGATTTAAATAGGCTAAACCGTATTATAAAAGCAGTTAGCTATTTATAACCTTATTTAATACGAATCTTATTAAAAGTTATAATAATATCGAATTTAATAAAGATTTTAATATAATAGATAGCGTTTAAAATTTCTTTAATAAGCGGGAATAGGTAGCGGGATTTAAAAATTATATTATTAATACCTCTATAATCGACGCAAATACGGATTCCGCCTCCCGGCTTCTTAATAAATAAGATCGGTACCGACGCCTCAAATTAGGAAGGCTTAATAAATTTCTTTTTAAAATTATTATTAATTTATTTTTTAATAACGCTAAATTCGTCTAAATTAAAGGTACGACTGCGAAAAGCGGGCGGTATAGCTCTTAAACGGAGTTCGAATTTAAAATCGTAAGAATAGTTAGGGGGAAGAACTTCAACGCTTTCCTAGCGGAAAGTACTAATATAATACTAATATTACTTAGGAAGCTTAATTTAAATTTAAGCGTCGGTTTTCGGGGGCTTATTTACTTTCTTATAGAATTTAATAGCGTTTTTAAAGGTAATCTTACTAATATTAATACCGTTAGCCGCGAAATATTCGTTAATAACTTCCTCGCAATATAGGAAATTATCGCTAATACTATTAATTTATATAGAATTAGCAACCTTCACCGCTCGTAAAATAATAATATCTCCCTTCCTTATTAAAATATCGATTTATTAATAATAATTATTACCGAAAAACCTCTTATATTTCTAACTTTAACCTATTAATACCTCTTTAATTATATTCTCTATTAAATTATTATTTATACTCTTAGGATTTAGAACGCCTCCTTCTTCTTTTATTTTATCCTCCTCTATTATCCTTTTAATATCTTCTTCTATATTAACCTTAATCGTTCGGATAATGTAAAATTTATACGTTTCGGTTAATTAATTAAAATTTATTACGGAGAATTCTTTAATATTATTAAGGTTAATAAGATTGCCGGGGATACTATAGAAACGGACTAGGACCCGGTAGTCTATAATTCGAACGTAGACTCCTTTAGTAATATAGTAAGGGGCTAAAACTATATAGGGGCCTTAGGATTCTATTAGGAGAATTAAAAGTATAATAATTTTACTTCCTATAATTTTACTGAATAGAATTATATTTAATCGGTTAACTATATAATTCTTAAATTAATTAAACCTCTAATAGGCGGCCTTCCTTACGATTATAGAGATAGATAGGCAGTTAATAAATTCTATTTATAATAATTTTAATAGCTCCGGCTCCCCCTTATTAAATACCTCTTTATAAGAAGGCTTCTTATATATAAGGCGTATATTAGGTGCGTTAGGACGGGGTACGAAGAAATACCGATTTATTAAAAGGGTATAACGGTTAGCGGTTCTATAAGGGAAATAGCCGCGTTATTCGTAGGCGGGGCCGAAATAAAGAGAATCGTTAGGCTAATCGATATTGGGGGCGTAATATATTAGCTAGGAGTAGCTAAAAATAACGGGGTTATCTTCGGCGAAATTATAAATAAATAAATCAATAATTTTATAATAAACGCCTACTTATATCGTTAACCTAGAGAAGTAAGTAATACTACCCTTCGCTTAGCCGTTAACGAAGTATAATAATTTAAGGATTAATAATTTAAAAAAAGGAAGTTAATATCGAAAGATAAAATAATAATCAATAAAACCGAGAGTAGTATAGCCGCTATTAACGAAAGTAGAATAATACAATTTATACGGCCTATAGGATAGGTGGATAGAAAGACTTAATAAATTAGGGTATTTATAACGGCTATTTATTAAAGATTTATTTATCTTAATAATATTTAGCTATATAGGAACAGGCCCCTATCTTCCTCCTCCTTATCCTATAAATTAATACTTCTAAGCGCGATTTAATTAGGAGGCTATATATTTCCCTAATTCTAAACGAAACTATTCTTATCGTTTACAACGGGGCTAATAAAACTAGACTAGTAAACAGGGACCGGGTAATAGTAACCGCTAGGGCCGGGGGTACCGGGAGCTGGAGCGCCTATACCTATAGGGGGAATAGCGCTTATAGCATTAACCTAATAGCCGCCGCCGTAGTTGGGACGCTACTAGCCGTAGCTGTATTAACCCTAGGTTAGCTACTACTACTAGCCGTTATTACTACTACTACTATTATTACCATTAGTATTATTATTATTGCCACTACTATTTTTATTTTTACCCTTATTTTTATTATAGGGCTTAACCTCCTTCTTAAAATTAATACGAGAGCGGCACTCGGCCGAGTAGTAGCCTTTCTTACCGTAGTGAGTGTATATTCTATTTTTTATACGGAATTTAAAAATATTATTATTAATAATACGAAAGATCTAGACGTCGGAAGCGGATATAGCGTTAAGGTCTATAGCGTTACTACCTTAACTAACGGTCGGCTCCGAGGCGGAGGTGCCGGCAGCGGGTATACTAGTACCTGTGACGGCGCCGGTCCGGCCATGCCGCCATACCCGCTATACCCCTAGGGGAGGACTAGTATTGTAAAGTACTATAAGGTATTACGAAGGTTGGAGGAACGAATAATATAGAAGGTTCGCGTTAAAACTAGCCTAAACGGCCGCTAAGCCTATTAAAGGTATTTATTTTTATTTATTATATAGGTGAAGGGCGATATAAGTAAAGGGATTAGCTGTTAGCGACCTATATATAGGTCCCGCTATCGCTTACGTACTAGGGTATTTATTCGGGTTCGCAACGTATATATCTAATTCTCTTCCTTTTCTTCTCTTTACCTAAAATTTTCTATTATAAATGGAATTTTAATTTTGCCTTCGATTCAATTATATTATACCCTTATATTATTTTAGGTTACTTTAATAATAATATTTAGGAAGGTTAAATTTTAAACGAACGGAAATTAATATAAATAATTAAATAGATTATTATAATTTAAGGAATTGAGATTTACGATACTAATAGAAATTATAGTACCCTTATATTTAATTCGTAATAGTACTAACGCTAGAATTAAAGGCCTAAGCGATAATTATTATAAAGACGATTATATTACCGATTTCTTCGAGGAGGGAGGTAATAACGACGAGAGTTCGAGCTTTGGATTTAATAATAATAGAGGCGATAAGATTTTTAACGAAGGAGACGCTAATAATAAGGATAATTCTAAATTATTAAAAGAGAAGAATGAGGTTACTATTAAATTTAGTATCGATAAGAAGGTCGCTAAAAATAAGAAGAAGGCTACTTTAAAATATATTGATTTTATTATTAAGGAGAATGCGAAAGCCTTTATACGTTTTAATAAGGAGTATTTTAACGGTTTCTACCCTTTCGAAGAGAGATTTTATAGTAAGTTTACCTTCTTTCGTAAAAAGATTCTATTTTATTTATATAATTAATTTAAATCCCCCTTTAAAATATTAGTTAATACGTTAATTAAGAGTAAGGATAATAAGGAATCCGAACTATTATTCAATTTGTTCGATTAGTATATTAGTGGCGAGATTAATAAGTATAATATTACTTTTAATTTGAAGGACTTTGTTAAGGATTTGAGGGATAAAATAGAGGAGTTTGTTGAGTTCTTTATTTGTAACGCCGTCCCCTACGTTCCTTATCGCGTTCTATTATTTATTTTAGAGCTTTTATTTAATAGTTATTTAAACGAAGCTAAATTTATTAAATTATATACTAACTGCTTAATCGATATATTCTATAAATTTAAATTCTAGGTTACGATGGCTATAGTTTTGAGAGAGTAAGTGTCCGAGCTATAATAGATTACCTTATTTTTAAATATTAAATTTTATACTGTTTACAATTAGGTATTTAAATTGGCGGATACTTTATTTAACGACCCTAAATTGATTTCCGCCATCGACCTTAAAATAGTTTAATCCCTTAAAGACTATTTCGTTAATAAAGAAGATGAGATTTAAATTTTAAAAAATATTATTACTGATTTGAATGTTTTTAAAGGAATTTGTAAATTAATTAATAAAGTAAAGGATATAATTAAAGAGATGGTCCTTCCTAATATTGAGAAGGATCCTATTATAGTTCCCCTTCATTAATTAATTACCCGTTTCGCTATAATTCTATTTATTAACGATAATAACGACGAAACGATTACCCCCCTTCGTCGCCTTCGCCTTTTAATTAAATAGGCCGACCCTCCGAAGTTTTATAATTAGGATAAGGAGGACGACGTACTTTTTAAAGCGTAATATAACCTAATTTAGGATAAATTTGAAATTAATACGGATTATTACTTAACCGACTATAATAAGTTCCTTTATATTAAAAGTCGTTTGGCTAAATTTACTTTTAAAGATTTAATATTATATTTTTATAAAATTTACCCCGATTAGTTTATAACCTATTCTAGTTTAATAATCTATTTATAGCGCGAGTATAGCGACCTTAATTAAGACGAAAAGGTTTTCGTTAATTTTACAAAGTTTAAAATAAAGGATATTGATAATTTCGATTATTTTAAAAATAAGTTCGTCCGTATAATTAGTGAGTGTTAACGCTTTAAGTCCGAATAGAAGCGCGAATTATTTTAGCGCCTTCCTACGGAATATAAGAAATAGATAGGCGTTAAATATTATAATTCTTTTATTTCTTTTGAAACCTATTATATTAATTGTTCCGGTTTTAGTTAAGTATTTAAAATTATTATTAATAAAGTTAAGGCTACTTCTTCTTCTTCTTCTTATAATAAAGGTAATAATAGTAATAAGGGATTTGGTGGATTTAGTAGTTCTAATAGTTTTAGTTCCTCGGCTCCGAAGCCTGTTGGCGCTGGAGGCGGTGGTAATAACCGCTTTGTTATTGAGTGTATTAAAGAAATTATTTGCTTATTTAACGAGGGCTGCTATTTCCTCTATAAGGAGCGTGGTTATATTAAGTGCGATTATCTTTAGAAGGATTAGTATAATCGAAAGTGCTACGACTACGTTATTATTATTATAGAATATTATTTAATTAATAAAAATAGCGGTGCCTAGCCTACGGCCCCGGCGATTATTTTAGCCGCTATCGCCCTTACTATTAATAATTAGGGAAATTAAATGCCTTAGGTGAATTAGATTCCTTCTTAGGGGAGGTGTCGGTTACGGAATAAATAAAGGATAGATAAAGATAAAGAAAGGATAAATTTAATTTAATACTTTACTTAGGAGGGGATCTTATATTTATTTAATATATTATAATTAATAATAGAATATTTTTATCTACGTTTAATACTCTAATTAATATAGGAGCGAACGGCTATTTGTTTATTAGTATAACGTTTACTAAAAAGCTAAAAAAATATTTATTAATAGAAGTAACGAGCGACTTTCCCGTTCGAAGTATTAGTAATTATTAAAGAAAAATTAGTTAGGGTATTAAAAAGGTTATTAAGGCTGTTTTGAAGGTCCGAAACCGAATAATACCCTCCAATTACTTTATAATCGTTAATATAAATTATAATATTATTATCGGCTATAAATAGTTCGACTTTTACGATATTTAGGTAGACTATAAGAACCGTCGATTAATCTTCCCCTCCGATTAAAAACCCGACCCCGATTAGATAAGGAATTTTAATTTCGAAGTCCGCCCGGGCGACCTTAGTATTGTAAATCCAAATTATTAAAAAGATATAGCCTATTACAATACGCTTATAAATTAAAAGGATAAGCGATGAACCGACGGTAAAAATAGTAGTCGTATAGTATTTAAATTTATAAGCAATTATATAATTGCTCTAATACTTATTTTAATGGACTAACCTTTCTCCGATTATTGTAAGAAAGAATTCGATTAAAAAGCCGACGATTAATATTAATAAGAAGTATAATAATACTAATAATAAATCGAGAAATGTATTTACGAATTCGAAGCTCTTTAGTTATAGTTTAAGAAGATAGTCCTTATTATATTAGCGGATTTTAAATATACCCGAAACTAAGATATTAGCGAGTTAGGTTACGCCTGTCCCTGTATTCTATTTTAGAACCCTAATTTAATTTTTAAGTAGATTAATTTATTAAATAAAATAGAGAGGAACCTAATTAATTTTACCTACTTTATAATATTATTTTTAGAACCCGTATAGCGAATTCGAATTAAATTAATTAAACCCCGGGATAGTAAATAGGGTTCTAATAGTTAAAATATATATAGGTTTAAAAGAGATTCGATTAGTTAGTATAAAGAACGACCGGTATAGATGTACGTCTTTAAGGGCAATTTATTTATAAGGTTTACCGCTAAAACCGATTATATAATATATTCGATAAATATTTTCGAAATCGACCGGTTTATTTAATAAAAGCGTATAACGGAGGACCTTACTTAGGAACCTCTACCTTGCGATGAGAAAGAGTTATATAAAGAGGTATTAAAAATAGTATTTAAATATTGCTACGATTATATTGATGTCTTTAGTAAGTTCGATTCGAACGTCCTACCCGATTATTAGTTATACGATTATAAAATCGAATTTAAAGAAGGTTATCGATTAGAGGAGTTCGGTTATAGCCCTTTTTATAAAATGTTATTCGACGAATTGGAAGTAGTAAAGAAATATATTATAGAAAACTTTTTTAAGGGATTTATTAAAGTAAATTCATCCCTTTAGGCGGCGCCTATCCTATTTGTTAAGAAAGTTAACAGTAGTTTACGATTTTACGTAGATTATTAAAAGTTCAACGCTATTACGAGGAAAGACTAATATTTATTACCGTTAATCGAAGAAATATTAGCTAAGGCTGCTAAGGCTTAATAGTTTATTAAGATCGATATTAGATAGGCCTTCTATTATATTTATATAAGGTTAGAAGACGAAGAGTTTACTACCTTCTATATTAGTATAGGAGCCTTTAAATATAAAATACTATTATTTAATTTAATTAATAGTCTAATTAATTTCTAAATTTTTATTAACTCCCTTCTAGGGTTATACTTAAGGGATTTCTATATTGCGTATATCAACAATATTTTTATTTATTCCGATACTCTCGAGGAGTATAAGGACTACGTCCGTAAGGTTCTAGCTAAATTAAAGGATGTAGGGTTGTAGGCCGATTTTAAGAAGTGCGAATTCGCAGTTACAAAAATGAAGTTCCTAGGGTTTATTGTAGGATACGACGGTGTCTCCGTCGATTTAGAGAAAGTAGAGGTTATTAAGGAGTAGGCTATACCCTTTAACTTATAAGGAGTATAATTTTTCTTAGGATTCTATAATTTTTATTAAAAGTTTATTAAGGATTATAATTGAGTAGTTCGCCCCCTTATTAATTTAATTAAGAAAAGTAAAGTATTTATATAGACTGATAAATACTAGGCGGTATTCGATAATTTAAAGTAATTATTAGTAGATACCCCCTTATTAAAATACTTCCAGTACGATATAGAAATATAAATCGAGATAAATATTAGTAATAGAATCCTTATTAGGGTTTTCTCTTAATATTAGGAGGATACGAAGGAGTAGTACCCTATTATTTATTTCTTAAAGATAATATAGTAAGCCGAATATAATTACCCGATTTATAATAAGGAGTTGCTCGCCGTTATTAAAGCCCTTTAAATTTAACGCCCCGAATTAATTAAATTAAAATAGTTAAAACCCTTTATAATTATTACAGACTATTAAACCTTAGAATATTTCGGTACGAAGCGATTATTTAATTTTCGTTAAGCGGGATAGGTAGAATTCTTATTTTAATACTATTTCGAAATTATTTATTATCCCGGTACTAAAAATACGGCCATTAACGCGCTATTACGTAAATTAGAGGACTTTAAAATTTAAAAAGAAAAGAAGGAGGCGTACTATACCCTCTAAATATTTAAACCTTTAATAGCCAATAATAGAATTAAAATTATTATTTTAATTTCTATTACTATATCGAATAGCTTTTTAGAAGAGTCGGTACTAATCCTTATATTAAATATTAATAATTTAGAATTATACTTAATCGAGCTTAAAGGTTATAAATTAATTAATACGATTATAAAAATTAATTACGAGGAGGAGTCCCTAAAGGAGTATTACATATACGCTTACGGTTCCGACCCTAAGTTTATAATAATAGTTAACGGTTTATTAATATACTAAAGCCGCCTTACTATCCCCGATAAAAATAACCTTCGAACCCGTATTATCGACGAAGTTTATTTAACCTTAATAATAGCTTACCCCGGCCGAAATAAAATTCGAACGATTTTAATCGAATAATATTAGTAATTAAATATAGCGGGAAATATTAATCGCTTCGTTAAGAATTATATAATTTATAAAGCTAGTAAAGTACTTAGAAATAAAACCCCCGGTAAATTATACCCTATCCCGCCGCCCGCTAGGAAATAGACTTCGATTATAATCGATTTTAAGAAAATGCCTAAAGATAAGTATAGGTTCGATAATACCCTAGTTATAGTAAATTACCTAATAAAATCGTTATAGGTTATACCTTATATAAAGAAAACTATTACTTAGAACGCCGCCCGGATATATTACGAAGGACCTTATAGAGTCTATAGTATACTAAAGGAGGTTATCTCTAACCGTAGCCCCTAATTTATATTAGCCTTTACTAATAAAATATTTAAACTAACCAATATAAAATAAAAATTAGTTACCGTAGGCTATAATTAAATAGCGGAATAGGCGGAAGTTATAAACGCCTACTTCGATTAACGATTTCGCCCTTTCGTTAATTACTATTAAAACAATTAATTAGAAGCGATCCTAATATTAAACGTTGTATAAAATAATCTTCCCTAAAATAGTACTAGCCTCTCCCCTTATAAAGTTATATTCGGTTACTTAATACGGATGCCCTTCGATTAGAAGGCCCGAACTTAGGACCCCTTTATCCCCCGGATTAAATAATTAACTTAGAAATAAATTTAAAAATATATTTAATATATTTATAGGTATATAGAATTCGCTAGAAAAATAATTATAAAAGTATAGGAGGAGTAGGTTCGTTAAATTAATAAAAAACGAAGGAATCTAAACTTCGACGTCGGCGACCGAATTATTATTATTAAATAGTTATAATTAATAACGATTTATCCTAACGATAAATTTAATTTCCTTAATACTTATAATTATTATAAAATCATTGAAAAAGTAGGTTACTCCTACTAATTAGAGCTCCCCGATAGTTAGAAAAGTTTAAACCTCTTCTACGCTAACCGATTGCGTAAGTATAATAATAACCTATTGCCCGGTTAATTAGATAAGTACCCTAGCCTTATTATTAACGACGACGAGGATCCCGAATAAGAAGTCGAGAAAATTAATACCTCTAAAGTATTTAATAATAAACTCTTTTATAATACGGACTAAAAAGGCTAGGACCCCGACCTAAAGTATTAACTAGCCTCTAACTTTAAATATATTCCAAAGCTTCTTTAAGAATTCTATAAAGCTAACCCGGAAGCCCCGGGCCCGCCTAAACGTTTAATAAACTAATTAAATAAAAATTAGGAAAAGTACAAAAATAACGAACTATTAAAATTATTAGGACTAAAGCGTTTACGAAGGATTTTACGTAAATAAGATTGCTAGAGGATTATTACGTCTATTGTAGAACCTCCGGTCTAGTTTAATAAGATTCGCGGACGAGTCTTTTATATAAGGGGGAGTAATATAACGGCGCCGGTCCGGCTATACTGCTATACCCGCTATACCCTTAGGAGAGGATTAATATTATAAAATACTATAAAGTACTATAAAAGTTAGAAGAACGAATAATATAAAAGGTTCGCGCTAAAGCTAGCCTAGACGGCCGCTAAGCCTATTAAAAGTATTTACTCTTATTTATTATATAGGTAAAAGGCGATACGAATAAAGGGATTAGCTATTAACGACCCATATATAGGTCCCGCTATCGCTTACGCACTAGGGTATTTATTCGGGTTTATAACGTATATATTTAATTCTCTTCCTTTTCTTCTCCTCACCTAAAATCTTCTATTATAAATAGAATCTTAGCTTTGCCTTCAATTCAATTATATTGTACCCTTACAATACCGGTCTTGTAAAAAGGGTTAGCGTTCTTTACATACTAATCGTTATCCTCCAAATACTTAGCTAGATTACGAGTTATTACAAGCTATTCGTCGTACTTATTATTAATAGACTAAACGTTCTAATAGGCGAAGGCGGTACGGATACAATTATTAATCTTTTAACGAAGGTAATAAATCTTTATACTATTATCGAAACTATATTTATTAATAAAGAGGGTAAAACGTTCCTCGAAGTTTTACTACTTTATACCTTTAACTATCTTCAATTCCTCTAATTTACAACGCGATTCTACGATAACATTAACGCTATTATACTTCTTATCGAATTCGTCGAGTAGTTTGAGAGCGGTGTCCTATTTAGCGGGTTCGCCGGTGAGAGCCTTATTAAATTCGGTCTCAATAGCCTCGAAGGGAGAGCCTTCAATAGAGCGGGTAATTAAGAAGAATTTAATATACTTATTAATAAAGATCTTAAATTTATCCGCCTACGTAAATTTAATACGAAGACGTTAGGCGCAATACTTAGTAGTATATTCGATATTAGTACCTTTATTATTGAAAGCGGGGGATACGATAATATACGATACCGACCTATAGCCGCTACCGTTACTTATAGTATTATCTTTACTATTAAAATCGTTGCTATTAGGAAAGTCGTTAGGAGGGTCGTTAAAAAGGTTACTAAGGTCGTTAGGAGGAGTAGGAATAGTATAGCGCTTACGAATATTATTAATAGCCTTCTAATATTTTTCCGTCTACCTCTTATATACCTCCTTTAATTTAATACGGAAGTCCTTAAATTCTTTTCGAAGCGTAGTAATATTAATATTAAAAGTATTAATTTAATCCTAGTAAGAAGTACAGATCGCCTAAATCTTAATAGCATACGAGGCTTAGAAAGTATTAATTAAATTACAATAGGAGTTATAGATAGTTTTTAATTTATTATTATAAGAGGTTTAGAAAGTAGAAAGTTAATTATTATAGTCCTATATTTTAAGAGTAGCCTATATTTAAAAGGTAGCGATATTATTATTATAACGAGCGAAATTGTATTATATTAATTCGAATTCCTCTTCTACTTTGTGGATTTAAATTCTAATTATAATAATGTTGTTACGGAGGAAACGATAAAGGGCTACGAAGACTACTTAAAAGACTGGAAATTAAGCGAAGTTAAAAGCGTATTCTATAGGGATAACAATAGGAAATTTAACCGCTTAATTATTAAAGCCCTTAAATATTTGGGTTAGAGTAGAGAATTACTCCTAATATTCCGGGTCGATAGCGGCGAAGGTACTAACTATAGTAATCGTAAGAAAGTTGTTAGTTACCGGGGGAAAGTGTAAGAGAGCGTTATTAAATATTAATTACTAAATTAATATATTAGATAGGTATAAGGGAAAAGAGAGTACAAATTACTTAATAGCGATATTCGGTTTAGTAGTTACTTAATTCGATAATTAAGATTGCGACGGATATTTTAATCGTATAGGGACGAGTTTTAATTAATTAATTAATGCGATTTGAGTGCGATCAATCTTCCTCTACTAAATAATAAGCGCGCGTAGCGTAATAATTTAGTACAATAAATTATTACGGGGCAAGAAGGCACCGTTAGGGGTAGGGTAAAATATACGTTATTGTACGAAGGAGAGGAAAGGAAGTATGTGTAGAGGACTGGCTATATAAGCGAGAGCCTAAATAGGCCAGTCCGTGCGCGCGTACGTAAGACTGCACGTAACGGAGCATATGATTAGTGCGAGTGTATGGCTCTAGGCTATAGTACGAAGTACTAGTATAGTATATATACAGTCAATACAATACAACTATATTATAGGCTAGCCCTGTAATAATTAGGTTTATATCCTAAATCGCCGCTACAATTATTAATTTCTTAATTTGAATATAATTTGTAATATATAGCTATAATTATTATAATTCGTAGATATAATTAAAAGTAGCCGTATTAAATTCCCTAATATCGTCGGGGTTAAAATTATAATTAAAGTCGTAATAACGGCGGGGAATATAAGGGTGCTTTGTACTTACAGAAATGTATTAGCCGTTAAAGCGGATGTAAAATTCGTAGAGCGTAGGGTTCTTAATTTTAATAAGGAGAGCGGCCGTACCGGTAATACCGATCTTTAATTCAACCCTCTTAATTACTAATATTTTAATAAGGGTAGGGACGGCTTAGTAACTAGTTTTAAGGTTGATTAGAGCCGACTCCGCAACCGAAGGCTTTAGAATAGGCTCGGTAATAGCGGATTCCGGAACGGGCTTAATAACGGCGGGCTCTAGAGCGGGCTTAGTAATAGCGGGCTCTAAAATAGATTTAATCTTAGGGATGGAAAAGGGCTTTAAAGCGGGCGCCGGTTAGGGGGTAGCCTTCTTTCGAATAAAGGCTATAGAAACTTTATTAATAAGAGTTTTAGGGGCCGTAGTTTACTCTTTAGAGAGATTTAGGAGTAAATAACGGCCGCGATAGACGGGGTTATTAAAGCGCACCCTATAATATTCGTAGTCGATTTTAGGCTTATAGTATTATATTTACAAGAAGTTTAAAATAATTAAATAGTTCTTAAAGATATTATAAAATAAGAAGGTAAGGGTCTCGTTATAATAATTAATACGGAGCTTAATTATTACTCCTTTAGAAATAATACCTTTAATTACTTTATTAACGAGAATTAATTTTTTTAATTAAAGGAAGCGAAAGCGAGGGAGGTTATATTTAATAATAAACGAGCGATTAATAAAGGCGAAAGTAGAATAACTAATATTAATAAGAAAAATATAATAATCTTTATACGAGCTAATTATAATATAAGAAAATAAGAGTATTAAATTTAGCGAAGTAGAACTATTTAAAGATTAAATCTTAACCTCTTCTAAAACCTTTAATTTAGAAGAATTTAAAATTTATTTTTAAAATAAAAATAATCGATAAAATTTCTATATATAATTAGGTACAAAGGCTACTCGTTTTCCGGATCGTTATAATATTCGCTGCTAATAGCGGGCTCCGTAGGAGCGGCTAGAGTAGTAAGGGCGGCGTCGGCGGTATAAATTTCCTCTTAACCGCTACAATTACGGTTATAGCCCTTACCCTTACCCTTACCCTTATTCTTTTTACTTTTTTTATATTAAGGGCCCTAGGATCCGTAATTAATAAAAATAGTATATTCGCGAACAATATAGCCCGGTTTAGCGTAATAGCGGTAGAAGCTATTGTAGAAATACTAATCGAAGACGTTTTTATAAATAAAAACAATAAAATTAATAGTATCGAAATCTATTTTATTACTACCTTAACTAATAGGGAGATTATTAGCATTACGGGAACTAAAGCCGCCGCTATTATTATTAGAATTAGAGCCGGAGCCGGGGTTAGGGGCTCTAATACCTAGAACGCGGGCGTTTATTTTATAACAGTAATTAATATCCTTAAGGTTACTAGCAATAGTACAATAAATTATAAACTACTTTTTAAAATTATTAGCCTTAAGGAGATTATAATAAATTAATACATTACAAAGACGCTTATTAATCTTATTCTATAAGTAATAGACTTTTATAGAATCGTCGAAATTATATAGATTTATAAAGTTAGTAAATTCGAATTCGAATTTAGTAAAGGATATATTTTTTATAAAGAATTCTTTTAAACGGCGGCTAATATTTATTTTTAAATTAATATTTTAAAAGCGAGTAACGAAATATTCTATAAATTCGGTACCCGTCTTCTAACGTTAAATATCTTTATCGCTACCGTTCTAAATAATATTAAAATCGTCTTAAATATTAAAAAGGATTTCCGGGCCTAATAATATAGCGGTACAAATAATTTTAACGTCTTCGTCGACGTAGAATAAAAGGTCGTACTTCTATTAGAATTAAATATAGAAACGTTAGGCCTTAAAAATTTCGTATTTATAGGCAGCGCTAATATTCTCTTTACTAATAAAAATAGGCGGGTTTTCTACTATTTACTTAAGGAATAATATCTTACCCTTACTTACTTTAACGAAGCCGTTATATAGAGCCCGAACGTTAATACTATAAATTTTAAGGGCGTTATAGTCCGCGAGGAAATTACTATATTACTTCTAGAAATTAGCGTACGAAGTTTAAAGGTTAGTATATATAATCGAGAAATTAATATAATTGAAGTTCTTTTAATCGAAATTATTTTAGGCCTTATTAATTACAATACGGACAGTCTTTAACTCCGCTTCGTAACGTTCAAAGTCGCTAATAACGTTATTATAGAATATAAAATTAATATAGTAAAGGCGACCGAACGGGGTAATAATCGAATAGAAGGCGGGATTATTAGCAAAGATAACGGCGGTTACAAGGTAGTTACGGGGAACGGCCTTCTTATTTTCGTCGTCTTCAATACTAATAATAAAATTATTAACGGCAGGAGAAGGGGGAAATTCGAAAAGTATAATACGATAAACGGTTATATCGAAAGTATTAACGAATTCGTCGAATATTTTATAAATATTATTTAAATTAAAGGATATAGTTAGAGCGTTAGGAATAGGGAAATTACCGCCGGTATTACTAGCGGGCGAAAAGGTAATAGGGTTATTACTCTCGTTATAAAATATAAGAGCAAGGGGAATAATTATAATAAGGCGAAACTCTTATCCCTTAGATAAAGAGTACTTACCTTTATTTATTAAATAAAGGGGAACAGGACCAATAATTATCGCGACTTACGACCGTCGATACTTAAGGGTACTAGATTTAGCGACTCGATTAATAAGGCGATTCCTATACGCGCGCAATTAATAAATTAATTATAAGAGGGGTTTGCGCTATAAATATAATAGTTAAAAAGTATAATTAATTATTACAAGTAAAGGGTAGATAGTAGATATAAATATACGTAATTATACAAAGGAGAGAAGGAGAGAGTATAAATAAGTACCTAGAGGATTGGCTTTATAAGGGTAGTCTAATTATAGGCCCGATATAAGTCTACGGCTAGAGGCCGTTATAATTAATTAATTAATAGCGATAGTAATCTTAGAAGCTATTGTACGCTGGCACAAGGTACGTAAGTGATCACGTGCGATACAAGCTAACCCTATAATATATATTAAATAAGGCGGCAGCTATTAATAGGTATAAAATAGCTAGTTTTATATTAGTTTTTAATTATTGCTAGAGCGAATCTATATAATTAAATTATTATAAATTAATCTCAATTAGGTCTAGGATAAGTTTAAGATAAAAAAAGGACTAATTTTACAATATTACTTAATTTTCTACCGGATTATTATTTCTAACTATTCGAATTTAGGACCTTATTTAAATAGCCTCCTTATCGATATAATAAGAATTACCATTCTTATAAAGGTCTTAGATTTGTAAATTAAAATATTTATAATATTTAAACCTTATATAATTTAAAACGAAGCAATAATAAGGAGTTTTATTTAAAAATATAGAGCTAATTAATTTCTTACTCCCTATTTACTTATTATAATATTAAAATTATTAAATTCTTATTAAATCCCGGACYRGTACAGAATTAATTTAGGATTAATTTAAGATAAATCTAATTTATATTAGTATATAGTTTTTTAATTAAATTAAGTATTAGGGTTTCTATATTGATTATATAATTAACCCCGCCAGTAGATATTTTTAGGTATTTAAGAAGTATTAAGGTATAAATTAAATATTCTACTTCGATTATTTATTCGGAAGTTTTACTATTTAATAATATACAATATAAACTAACTTTATTAATTTAATATTATTTAATTAATTCAAATCTTTAACCTATCCGGGATTAGTCCTTAACTTATTCGGGATTAGTCCTAAACTAGTTCGAACCCAATCTATTTATAGGGCTACTATTTATAAGAAGGATTAGATTTAATATATTATCTTTAATAATAATATTATATTAATTAGCGTTAATAATAATCGAATTAAAGAGTACAAAAGCTTTATCTTCGATAAAATTATTCTATTTAATAACGGGTTCGAATTAAATATCGGTCTTTAATACGTTAGGTGTAATATTATTAATAGATATAAAAAAAGTATAAGGATTAAAAGTAGTAGAAAATATAATAAAGATTAATTTAGGATATAAAATAGATTAATCCGGAATTAATTAAAATTAAATATTTTAAATAAATTGGTTTATACGTAAGTATTAAATTGAGAAGTAGAAAGTAAAGAGGGAAGAGTTTAAAAAAGGTTATTTTAAAGGAAAAAAAGTTATATAATTCGAAAAAGGAATAATTAGAGATTTAAGATTTATTTTATAAATTAATATATAATTAATCCCGAACCGGTCCTAGATTTATTTTAAAATAGTTATTAATTAATTTGCCTAAGGAAATATAAAAGAAAAATTTATTCTATTTATTCCCTAACCTTTAATTTTCTTTTATAAATTAATATACGAATAGGACTTATTAGGGCTATCGTCTAATTATTTTACTTCGTAATATTTAATTTTAATATTTTATTAATTAGCGGATTAATACCGGACTAATTTATAACCTATCTTGGTTATATCCTTACTTAATCCGTACCTTACTTATTTCGTACTTTACGAGAATAAATATAGAAGTACTACTATATTTTATAAGGAGGTTGATTATAATAACGAGTAAAAGGAGGGCCTATATTAATTTGAAATTAATTTTATTCTAATTTAGAATAAGTTAAATATTTATATGTTCTATCCTCCTCCTAATAAATAATATATTCGAATAAAGCAATATATAACCCGTCCTAACTATAGAACTTAATTACTTCCCGCTTTATAGTATTGCTATAAAGCTATAGAAGAGATTAGTATATAATTAATATAGTATTAGTCCCGAATTTATTTAAGATTTATTGAATAAATAATTTATTTAACCCTTTTTTAGACTACTTTTAAAATATTTTACTTTAAATATAAGTGGAATTATATTCTCTTTTTTAAAAAGATAAAGAGGCGGTTTAAAAGTAATTATAGGTATAGTACGTTTAACGGTAATAAAATTAATTATAGACTAATCCCGAATAAGTCCTATATTATTAAAAATAGCCGGTAGTTTAAGGGTAATAAGATTAATTATAAATTAATCCCGAATAAGTCTTATATTATTAGAAATAATTAGTAGTTCGGGAGTAGTAGGATTAATTGTAAATTAATCCTAAATAGGTCCTATATTATTAAAGATAATTAATAATTCGAAGGTAGTAAAATTAATTGTAAATTAGTCCCGAATAGGTCTTATATTATTAAAGATAGCCGGTAGTTCGGGGGTAGTAAAACTAATTATAAATTAATCCTAAATAAGTCTTATATTATTAAGGATAACTGGTAATTTAGGGGTAGTAAAACCAAATGTAAATTAATCCCAAATAAATCTTATATTATTAAAGGGAATAGATAGTTCGGGGGTATATTAAGAAGTGTATTCGGAAGCGGTATAATTAGTTTGTAATTGGTTTATCTCTTTAGAGAAAGGAAATTCTTAAGCGAATTCGTCTATTATTATATTTTCTATTACTAGGAACTTCTAATTTAGAATAAAGTATTTATACTATATAAATATAAAATAATCTAGGCCTAAACCCGAACCGGTCCTAAATTAATCTAAAACTAATACTACTTTTTAATAAGGATAATATTATTAAGAAGTGGCCGCGGCTAAAAGAGAATAATTATAGGGAGTATTATTATAATTAAAATTAGTCTAAGATTAATTTATAATTAATATTACCTCTTAATAAGGATAATATTATTGAAAAGTAGCCGCAGCTAGAAGAGAATAATTATAAGGAGTATTATTATAGTTAAAACTAATTTAAAATTAGTTTATAACTAGTATTACCTCTTAATAAGGATAATATTTTAGAGAAGTAGCTATAATTAGAGGGGAATAATTATAGGGAATATTATTATCCGATATTAATCTACGTCCGGTTTAGGATAAGTCCTCTACCGGTTTTTAGCCGCTTAGAAATATCCTATACTTATCTTCCATCTCCTTATTTCCCCCTCCCTTATTTTTTACCTCTTACCTTTATTACTTTTTTCTTATTACTTTCTTCTTTTCTACCCTTTACTTTACTTCTTAATTAATCCTCTACCTTTCTATTACCTCTTTCGTTAACTTTTTTATTATTACTTTACAAACGAAGAAATTATTATAATATTTAATAAGCGAATTATAAAAAATTATAATAAATTAGTTCTAAATCCGTTTATAATTTATTAAAGACTGATTATATACTTTAAGCTTCTTAAATAATTTTAACCGCTAATTTAAAAACCTTCTTCCTATTAATATTTTCTCGCGAAATAATATCGTAGAATTCACCTTCTTTATTAATATACCGTTTAAAATATTTAATAAGGGTACCCTAAAAAGAAAATTAATATTAAATTAATTAATAATTAATTATAAATTAATATAAGTATAAAAATCCCAATTATATACCGTACTTTTATAAAGTTTTTTCCCTTTAATAAGAGCCCGGTAATATATTTTACTAATATAAATAATTAATTTACTATCCTAAACTAAATTAGTAACCGATTTAGAATCGGTTCCGGATTGAATACAGACCGATATTTATATTATTAATCTCAAACGGAGGAAAACCTTTCAATCTTTTACTATTATTACCCCCCTTTATATAACGTATAAAAGTAGTTAATTATTAATACTTCAACGCTATAATAGGTAGTAAATAGATATTAGAAAGGTTTTAGATTAGTATTAAATAGAATTTGGAAGAATATATATTCCGGAAATAGATATTTAGAAATAAAGAATAAAATAGTAGAATAAGATAGGGAAACGAGGTTTCGGATAAATTAGGAATAAGTTAGGAATAAATTAGGAATAAGTTAGGAATAAGTTAGGGATAAGTCTAAAATTTATATATTTTTTAAACTATTTATTCAATATACTAATAGAAATAATACTCGTTTAGAATTAATTTATATCTAATTATATCCGTTTACTATTATACATATAATTTATTATATTATAGCATAAAAAAGCAAATCCATATAAAATTAATACTAAATTAGTCCTAAGCCGGTCCCGAACTAGTCCGAATATAGTTGAAGTTGGAGATAAAGAATAAAATAAAGAATTATATAAGTAAAATAGTAATATAATAAAGAAAATAAGAGTAAAATAGGGAGGAAAGAAAATAAGAGTAAAATAAGGATATAAAATATCGAATAAATTAGGAATAAATTATATAGGATTAGTACTAGATAAGTTTTAAATTAGTTCTTAATTAATTATAATTATATCCGTTTACTATTATACGTAAAATTTATTATATTATAGCGTAAAAAAGCAAATCTGTATAGGACTAATACTGAACTAATCCTAAACCGATTCTAAACTAATCCGAATATAATTAAAATTAGAGATAGAAAATAGGATAAAGAATTAAATAAATAAAATAGAGATAGGTTTCGGATAGGTTGGGAACGAATTCTAAATTAGTCTTCCTAATTAAATTAATATCCTCGAACTTTAATATTTATTAAACAAATATAGTAAAGATATAAATTCCTGTATACGTTATAGTACTCCGAGTATAATCCGAGGTCTATTTTAGCGCTGTCTTGGCGCTCCGTATATAATCCGAGGTCAGACCTATGTGTGAGGTGAGCTAGGAACTCCGTCCCGCTGGGCTCCATCGGGGCCTGGGTTGGTTGACGTACTTACTGCATTGTCCGCTTCTTTCAGGCCGGCCATTCCAAGTTTCCAATCTTCAACATTTTGCATTTGCTACCTCGTCCCGTCTTTTTCCTGTCATCCTTCTTTTCTTCTCCTCATTATACAAACTCTCCCTATATCCCATCTCTTCCGCCGCGGGTCTGCGCATTCGATCAAGGGAACCGTCCACAAACCTACGACAGATAGCCAGCCAGCCAGTCCCGTCCCTCCCCCCTCCAACCTTTGGCGACGCCGTTGTTTTGGAGCCTCCCCGCCATCTATAAATACATCATCGGTCCTCCCCGCCACGGTCCATCATTATCATCAACCACCACCACCTCAACAACCACAACCGTCACAATGCCCGGTGTCGTCGACGAACAAACAACCGGCTCCGGCCGCTTGCTGCTCATCTCTAACCGTCTCCCAATCACCATCAAGCGCTCCGATGACGGCCAATACACCTTCTCCATGTCCTCTGGCGGCCTCGTCACTGGCTTGAGCGGCCTGGCCAAGACTACAAAGTTCCAATGGTACGGATGGCCGGGCTTGGAAGTTCCCGAGGCCGAAACCGCCAGCATGAAGCAGCGCCTGAAGGAGGAACACGACGCCATTCCCGTATTCATTGACGATGAGCTGGCTGATCGTCATTACAACGGTTTTGCGAGTAAGTGTAGCAGTAGCAGCTTGCGTCACTCTGTGTTATCCGCTTCTTTGTCTGACATCAGTGCTCCTCCACAGACTCCATCCTCTGGCCCCTCTTCCACTACCACCCCGGTGAGATCACCTTCGACGAGTCCGCCTGGGCTGCTTACCGCGAGGTCAACCGCTTGTTCGCAAAGGAGGTTGTCAAGGATGTCCAGGACGGAGATATGGTCTGGGTCCACGATTATCACATGATGCTGCTTCCCCAAATGCTGCGCGAGGAGATCGGCAACACCAAGAAGAACGTCAAGATTGGCTTCTTCCTTCACACACCCTTCCCCAGCAGTGAAATCTACCGCATCCTGCCGGTCCGGGAAGCGCTTCTGTTGGGTATCCTCGACTGCGACCTGATTGGCTTCCACACATACGACTACGCAAGGCACTTCCTGAGCAGCTGTTCCAGAATTCTGTAAGTCGACACAGTCGTCAATCCCGATGCGCCTGATCCCCCAAGCTTGGACTAACGTTTCAACAGTCAAACTTCGACCACCCCTAACGGCGTCGACTATAATGGCAAATTCGTCACTGTTGGTGCCTTCCCCATCGGTATCGATCCCGAGAAGTTTGTCGAAGGCCTCAAGAAGCAGAATGTCCAGCAGCGTATCGCCGCACTCACACGCAAGTTCGAAGGTGTCAAGCTCATTGTTGGTGTCGACCGTCTCGATTATATCAAGGGCGTGCCACAAAAGCTACACGCACTCGAGGTCTTCCTAACTGAGCATCCCGAGTGGATCGGCAAGATTGTGCTAGTCCAGGTTGCCGTACCCAGTCGACAGGACGTCGAAGAATATCAGAACCTACGCGCCGTTGTTAACGAGCTTGTCGGCCGTATCAACGGCAAATTCGGCACCGTCGAGTTCATGCCCATCCACTTCCTCCACCAATCCGTCTCCTTCGATGAGCTCACTGCCCTCTATGCTGTCAGCGATATCTGCTTGGTCAGCTCCACCCGTGATGGCATGAACCTTGTCTCGTACGAGTACATTGCCACTCAGCGTGAGCGTCACGGTGTCATGATCCTGTCCGAGTTCACTGGCGCAGCCCAAAGCTTGAACGGAAGTCTGATTGTCAACCCTTGGAACACGGAGGAGCTTGCCAATGCGATCCACGACGCCGTTACCATGAGCCCCGAGCAGCGCGAGGCCAACTATCGCAAGCTTGAACGCTATGTCTTCAAGTACACCAGCGCCTGGTGGGGCCAGAGCTTCGTTGCCGAGCTGAAGAGGATAAGCGCAGAGGCTGATAAGAACGCCGATGCGCAAAAAGAGCAGCATCCCATCCGCGAGGGTATTGCCAACGCGGCCAATAAGGCTATTGAAGGTGTCACAGATGCTCTGAAGTCCACCAACCTTACTGACAACCAAGAGTCGTGAGTGGGTGGCGGGTTTTGGCAGCAAGAGTTGGGTTAATAGATGATTTTTTTTGGTTCGTCCGTCATTTTTGTTTCTTCGCGACGAGTTGAGCAGTGTTAGCGGGAACCGAAGAGGTTGCGGTTGTCAAACGGGTAGCATTATGGGTGAACGGGAATTATGTTTTATGGAATGGCAACTTCTTATCGTCATTGTCGACTTGTTGTGGTGCCCGGCGAAGGGAGAATGCCTTGGAATGATAAAAAATGAACAGTGAATAGAGATAGCATGAAGCCAGGCGTTGATTTAAGAACGCAATTTCTTAGCAGTCCGCGTGTGCCATGTTGATATTTAGGTGGGTGACAGCCGCTTGAAGTGAGTGATCCATGTTCTCATCGATAACGGCAGCCCGCCATCTACCTATTTTCGAACCACCCATTGGATGGATCCGTATCCCGTTTATACCTCTAGGTGTCATCTAATTCAGGATCACCAGGACGTCAGCCAACTCTTCGGCTACACCCGCGCCATAAGGGAAGTCCAGGCCCAAGACCCCTGGGAAAACGCTGCTTATCTGGTTTGGGCCGGTTTAGTTCCGCGCTGATCCGGCACCCATGGACATCTTACTATATCTCTCCCATATTAGTTGAGTATGTGGAGGTTTTCGTTGTGTTTGGTTTGATCATGATATCGCCAGTCCTTCGAACTGGTGTTTGTCGTCGGGTACCTTTAGGAGATCCTTTTCAGTAATCGATGACGTCATTCCTCCTCGCACTATCACCGCACCCAAGCAATCCCCAAAGTTCGAGGTCCAAACAAACATCTGTATCATCCCCAAACTTCGTTCATCGCACGAACGGGGGAAGACCTTATCCCAGCCCCACGTACTCTTGTCCAACCTTACACATAAAAATCGCAAGCGCAAATCACAAAATGCCCTCCGAACTCAAGGACAAAAACGGCGAGCCCATCCATGTGGGTGACCACGTCTTTGCTCGCTCCCGTGGCGGAAGACATGAAGGGGAAGTGGAAAAGGTCGTGATAACCAAGGAGGAGGCTGAGAGGGAAGGGGTGAAGCATCCACCTAAGGTGAGTTCAGGTCCGAGGGAATAGTTATCAGGGTGCTAACGGAGATGATGATTGATTCAGGTGCTCTTTACCGATCAGCATGGTCATCATGTGGCGCATAACCCGGAGGCGTTGCAGCATGGGGAATACAGGAGGTAAAGTTTCGATGAAGGGAAGGATAGTATGTGGTGGTAGGGTGCTTGCGGGCGTGATCTAGAGTTTGCGAGTGTCAATGGCCTTGTGAACATCGCGAAGCAAAACGGCTTGGGGAGCTGGGAGTGCTGGCATTGACGAGGCAGTACGCATTGCCCGAGTCAGTTCTTGGGTGGAATACTCGAAGCGATTGAATATCAATTGGTCCGATGGTGTAGTTGGTTATCACGTCAGTCTAACACACTGAAGGTCCCCAGATCGAGCCTGGGTCGGATCACAACACAATTCTTTTTTTTTTCCTCGTCATTCATTTGTCGAACTATCCTTCATGTTCTTTTCTTCCTTATTTGTCCCCCTTTTTCTTGCTTCCTTGCTTCTGCACAGAACGACGAAAACGTCAAACAACCCGCGGTCAACCTAAGAAGGCTGAGGCAACCTCAAATGAACCGCCATCCGGTTATCAGCAACATTAATCAACTGCCCGCCCGTGAACTGACCGGTGGTGCACTGATCCATGATCTTGCCCGCCGTCTGCGCCACCGCCTGGCAGGTTGTTGACACGTACGAGACGGGTCCCGCGACGCCCACTACCTGCGCGCGGCCGCTGGTCCAGAAGAAGGCCACGGCGTTGGCGACGCAGGCTTGCGAGCCGAAGGAGGCCAGTTTGTTGATGCAGACTACTGCGTCGGGGACCTATGTGGGAGGATGGTTGGTTAGTCGGGCGTTTGGGATGGGTTGGGGGTTTGAGTTTGAATGGGGATGGGGATGGTAGGGGATGGAAAGATGGACATACATAAGCCTGATCAGCCATGCCAACACAAGACGCCCCTCTCTTTGACAGAGCCTCAGACGAAGCAGAAGTGCCGTTGGTCGAGGCCGTCCATGCCTCGATAGCCTGCTCGGGAGATAAAGCTGTGTCGGGGTTGGCGATGATGGAGTCGACCCATTTCTCGAAGGAGAAGACTTCGGCGGGCTCACGAGCTTCGACGGGGGCGTCTGAGACGGTCGGAGCTGCTGCTGCGAAGGGCAGGGCGAGAGCGGCGACGCCGGCGAGAGTGAGGAAGCGGTAGTTGACCATTGTGAGAGTGATAATGGAGATTTGACTGGGCCGGAGTGAAAAGGGGTGGAAGAGGTGAGTGATGGCTGGCTGGCTGGCTGGGTTATTCTGTTTTGGCTGAGGATATCAAGGCATCTTTATACGCCTTTCACGTTCGAGTGTTCATCCTTCAGCTGTTGTCTGGTGCAACCACGGGTATGAAGTTGCCGTCTTCCATGGAGTCCGACATCATTTGTGAAAGTTACGATGCCAATGCTACAGGTAGGTAAGCATCAAATTTGCTGAGCCGCATACTGTAGGGAGCCTCAGATGAACTCCACTGCAATATCGACGATTGGTACCTTACGATGGTCGAAGGATGCGGTTAAACTATCGCTTATAGTGTAAGCCACGCTATTTAGGTAAGTCAAGGTAACGGTCTTGGTTGAGTGCACCGGTGCAAGGATCGTTTCCGAGCCTCAACTCGGACTTCAGAGGGAATGGAACCAATGCAAGGATTGAATACATGCCGTGGTCCGACAAACTCAAGAGGACTAGGGTCTCAGCCTTAGGAGGTAGCGGTCAAGACCATTTCACTAGGAGACTATGGTAGCATTCAATGAGGGTAACTCGGATTCATTCCCCTGAAGGCTTATAAGGCTTATAGTGTCTCGGACTTTGATGGAGAAAGTCATTGTCTGTTATTGGATCCAGCACATGGAAAAGTCTTCAGAGACTGGGCTGTGATGACAACTTCTCCAGTTGTGAGTATTCGTAGCTCAAGTAGGCAGCATTAAGTCTTTTGTTAACTCTATCTGAAGTCCAAGTAAAACCATCGTGTCATAACATCATGATATCTAACCCAAGATCCCTTCATCAGTCATGACTTCACAAACGGGAAACATGCCTGCCTGCATCCATGCCCCATAACGTAGCTGCGCCTTCATTCATCACCATTTTCCCGTCCCCCCAACCACCCTCAACCCAACCCACCCTAATACCTCAAATCCTTCCTCAAATCCTTCCTCGGCCCATTAAGCATCCGATTAATCACCAACCCGCCCAACGCACTCCCAATCTTCCCCTTCTTATCCCCCCTCCCATCCTCATGCACCTTCCTATGATCCGTCGCCGCTCCCACCGCCGCCGCCGCCATCGCCGCCGTCAACACCCTCGATCCCTTTCTGCCCGTCCAAGGGCCGGGCTCCTTACGCACCCTGATGGCTTCGATGGCAGCGGCGTCGAGCGCGGCGTCGATGCTCCGCGCCCATCGGCTCTTGGAACGTGGGTCACGGCCACTGTTTCCTGTGCTGCTCCGATGGCTGCTTCGCCCGCGCCTTGTGCTCTCGTACCGCTCGGGAGAGTAGGAGTAGGAGCGTTGTCGGTTTAGACTGGCGCGGGGTGGGTAGCGGGAGGAGCGAGTACCTGTACCGCCACGGTCGCGGTCGGGGGAGGAACGTTTCTTGTTGTTGTGGGTGTGGGTGTAGTTGGTGCTGTAGTCGGTGTCGTAGTCGGAGTCGTCCCGTGCCCCATCTCGATAGCGGCCGGCTGACCTGGTTCTTGCTGAATCTTTGTCTTTGTTGAGGCCGAGATTGCCGAATGTGGAACTGAGTCTGTCGAGGGCTCGGCGGCTTATGGAGCGGTGGCGCTTGGGAGGCGCCGTTGCTGACCGGGAGGGACGGTCGTAGTCGGAGTAGTCTGAGTGGTCGTCATCGTCGTAGTAGCGGTCTCTGTTTGAGCCTCGTCCTCGCGCGCGGCGTTCTGACATCTTGGTATTTGTGTTTGGTGATGGAGACCTTGGTGTTTTAGTTTTGGGCTGGGGTTGAGAGAGTTCAATGTTGTCTTTGTCGTCGACCGGAATGACCAACTTGTGTTGCAGTAGTGATCAATAGTGAGGGAAGAAGGATGAACTAGTGTCAGGGGTCTTGCTTCGGTTATCAAATTCCTCAACGGGAGTTTGCTCCCTCATACCGGTAACTCGAGCTGGAATCGCCACATCATATGCAGGTTGATCGAAAACAAGTTCACCTGAACACAACCATCCACACACTCAGCCCTAACGTCATACCGAACACACCACGCTGGTAGGTTACATTGGGATTTCTTGGCCAGACCCTGATCGCATGGCATTGGCTGAAACGAACCGGCACGTTCATGCGAGGTGATGGACATTTCAGTGCGTGGAAACTTTCCACATTTTTGGGAAGATATATAGAAAGCGATGCCCAGTCTTGGGAATATACTGTTGTTAAGAGGCAGGTCTTGTTGCATCCTTGATGCTGTTTGTTTCACTGAAGTGCTTCATGCTTGGGGCTTCACGAATAAGTGAAACCACAGAGATATCCGTAGAGAGGCACACCGACTTACAAAGTGGGCGGTTGAGAATTCAAATCCTAAGGGAACAAAGGCCAGATCGCCTATGAGCACGCTGCCTCAATGGGATTTCAAAAAGCGAAGTAATGGAGGCTGGGAGCTGGCGCGAAGTCAACGGCTTTGGGCCCTGAACCCCTGAACATCACCGTTAACCCTAACCCGATTGAATGGATCATGACGTCGATGCAGCAGAAGTTGGAGATCAAGTGCCGACCGGCGGTAGGGACGATAAGTGTCGGATAAAAGAGGTGATAGGGGTGGTCAGACCGCCCTATCTTATATAATCTGGGCCCGCTGGCATAACTAATAAAACCCTAATATTAGAGATTCTATATAAGGGATTTTCCTAGTACATCTCTACACAATATATAGTCTGTACCCTACTTTCGTATATATATTTTAACCCCTACTCGTACTCGTATTCTATAATTAAGAATCTTATACGTAGTATCAACAATTACAATTAACCGGGTAGATATAATACTTAGTAAATAATAATAAAAGACGATAAGAATTGTACCCCCTATATTTAATAATATTTATCGATTTTAAGACTGCCGGCGAGGTTACCCTTAATAAGTTTGAAGATTAGTATCTTTAGGAGAAGGGATTTAAAGATAAGGCTTTTAATAAGGAGTTTTAGTTTTTTATCGATTTTAATCTTAAAAAAAGAATCCCTTAGCCCGTTACTCCTTTTAAACCGCTAGTTACTAACTTTTAAGAATTAATTATTAAGATAATTAAAGAGATTTAAATTTAGTAATAAATTCTTAAATCTACCGAATAGAAAGGAGCTTTTACTGACTTCGGCCTTCCGGTAATTAATACCCGGGCTTCTTAAATTGCTCGGTCCGCTACGGCCCTAATTAATACCCTAGTATTTACCGAACTTACTCCTACTTCGGTTCGAATGCCCGTCCTTTCCGGACCGGTTTTTAAGGTATCTTTTACCGCTAAATATTTAGGCTTTACATTTAAATTTAACTTTTGTAATTATAAGGCTACTTTGGTTAATTACTGTTATAAGAAGAAGGATTAGAATAAATTTGTTCTAAATATTAATAAAGTTAAAGATTAGATAAAGAAATATATTATTAAAAAGCTTTATTTAATTTACTTCCTAAAAACCTAATTTATTACCGTCTAATATAATAAATTCTATGCTTCGATTAGTTATAACCCCGTTAGAATTAGAAAGGATGCTTATATTAAGTATTGGGAGAAGGTTCGTTTTATTCGTCCCCTTAAGAATTAGACTATTTAGTTTAAGGAGTAGGAGGGAATTATAATTATTAATTAGTACTATAAGGTTAATAAGTATAATAATATAGAAAATTAGCGTTATAATTTCCTTTAAGTAGTAAGTAAATTCCTTAATTTTCCCCTTAATATTTGGGCTATAGTATATTATTAAATTAAAAATAATAAATTTTATACTTTTATAAATATAGCCCGGGAATTTAAATAGGCGGTCTACGAAGCGTTTCCGTTAGGTAAAAGTAGTTCCTAAATTTATAAGGGCGGAATGTTTAGGGTTAAAACTATATTTATTAAAGAAATTAGTAGGGATGTTTTTAATAACCCTTAGGATAATTAAAATAAAAGGTCGGCTAGAGGTTATTAGGATTATAATAATAAGAAGCTAAAGAAGGCTTACCTTACTTACGAATATATAGGTTATTAAATTGAATATTATTAGTATATTAATAATATTAACCGACCCGAATATTTTAAAGAGAATTCTTATATCCGTACGAAAGTAAATAAAAATTATTAGAAGGACCCTAAATTTACTTAACGCGCGAAGGAGATCCTAAAGGAGGTTTAAGTTAGGAAAGATAAGGAAGAGGTATTTTACGTAGATAGTGTTAGTAGCCTTTAATTTAATAGTTAGTATATCGGTAGTACTAATTACGAAGCGAATTTTTTAATATTAGAACTTTATAATAAAGGGCTAAAATATTTATTAAAAGATTTAGTAATTCTTAATTTAAGTATAATAATTTATATTTTTAATAAGGCTAATCGGTTTAAAGGCTTTATACCCGTAAGGGAGGGAGACTATATTTAGGCGGGAGATAAATCTATTATAATCGAAGGGTACGGTTTAATTTATTTAATAATAAGTAATAACGAGGGTCTTTTTATTAATTTTAGATTTAATAACGTTATATTTATATTAGGAATAGCCTATAACCTCGTATTTTTAAGAAGATTATTAGAAAAGGAATTATATTAGGATTATTCTTTTAACTTTAATTACTTATATTTCTATTTAAATAATATTTACTTTTACTATTTCTTTTTAAAATTTAAATAATTTATATTAGAATATATACCCTTTGAAATATATATTAACTAATCCTCTTTTTACGTACGATTTTACCGGTTTATTAATAAGACTGTTAAGAAGCTTCTAAAGGGTAATACTTTATATTAATACCTTCGATTTAATTACTTAAGATTAGAAACCTTAATTTAATTAACGGATAAAGAATATAAAGTACGTTTTAAAGGCTTTAATTTCGTTTACTACGACTTTTATATAATAATTAAAATAAAATATTAAGTACGTAGAGAAGTTTGTAACGCGCTAAAAAGTCTAGGACTATATCTCGCTATTAATTTCTTTAATTATCCGCTAATAAAAATACCCGGTAGGGGGACGGTCTCTAATCTAATAATCGTCGTAAATTGCTAGTTTAGAATAATATAATTGTATTATTTACTAGACCGGATAGCGGATTCAATTATTATTATACTAATATTACTATTTAATAATCTTAAATTTTATTATTAAATCCGACTTAGGGTAATCGAATATAATAATAAAATAATTATAACTAAGCCCTACGTTACTACCTTCTTAATAAAAAGAAATATAATTATCGAGCCTTCGGTTCTATATATTTAGGTATAGAATAGTAGCGCCGAATATTCAGGGGGTATAATTAAGGAAAAATCGATAACTATAAAAGAAGGGGTAAAATTACTTTAAAAATTCTAGAAAAAAATTACGATAGCAATAATATATCTACTAAATATAACCCTATAGTAGGAATATAATTAAAAGTCCTTAAAAGAGCGCTTTATAACCTATATAGTAAATTACAACAACGGTTAATAAAGGATAATACTATAATTATTATATTTAAAAGTATATAATTATAAAACTTTTATATTTATAATTAATATCCTACGTAGTTAAAAGCGGATTTAGAAACTTAAGAGACGCGCTTAAGTAAAATATTTAATTAATTATTAATTTAATAATATTTACTATATTTAGAACCTATATATAAATTAGGTAGTCGCAACTAGGGACGTAGTCTTTAACGAAAATAAAGTCTTTATAAGTAATATCGAATAATTCTATAATACTTTAAATATTTCCCTTAAAGAATTGGCCGTATAATTGAACGATATTTATTAATTAAATTTTAATATATCCGACCCGTTACTAACTAAAAGCATTAAAGTAGAGGACGAAGAGGTTAATCTAATCGTTAAATCCCTACCTACTACCGATAGAATTACAACTTCCAAACCGATTAAATCTATATATATATAAGAAGAGGAAAGATAAATAAATTAAGAGGGTGAGGGTACTATAATTACCCCGGCGGTAGCTTTAGAACTATAATTATAAAAGGATTAATAGGTAATAATAATAAATAAAGAAGAAGAAACGGGTTATTTTATTCCCTTAGAAAATTTAGCGTCGTTCTTTATTAATAATCTTAATATATTATACCCTTAAAAGAGTTAACTAATATATAATAAATACCTCTATTAAGTAAGGTCCTTCTTAATTATTTTAAATAAAATAAATATTAAATTATATAAGGGATAGTTTATCGATAAGGAAACCCTTAACTAAATAAAGCGCTTAGGGATCGGCGAGGAAAAAGAAAAGTTCTCTAATAATTCAAAATTAATTAAGGATATTATAAACTATTACAACGCCTTTAAAACCTTATTTACATTCTATAAACGAAACTTCCTTCCCTTCCCTCGTTTTTATAAAGATTTCTAAAATTATCCCTTTAGTAATATTTTTACAAAGGTAAAATAGGAATATATAAATAACTACGAAGAAAAGAAATTATAAATATAAATTAATTAAAATAAATAATTAGTTAATAAGACTACTATTCCTCTTAATTCTATATAAGTATATACGTATAAATTTAATATAGAAAGTTACTTCCTTAAATACAAAGTTCGTTTAATTATACAAAAAGATTAATAATTATATAATAACGTATACGAAACGTACGCTACTACCTTCGTAATCTAGTCCTTCTAAATTATAATAGTTATCGCCGCTTACTTTAATCTCGAATTCAAATAGTACAATACTATTAACGCTTTTATTAACGCAGTACTAAATAAAATTATTTATATAAAGGTACTATACGGTTAGGTACATCGAGGTAAAGTATTAAAATTATTATAAACCCTCTATAATTTAAAACGTTCCCCTCTATTTTAATAGAAGGAGTTTACTAAAATCCTAATAAAAGTTAGCCTAGCCCCTATCCTTATAGAATTATATATTTTAATTTATAAGAATATAATTATATTCTTCTATATTAATAATATTATCTTCGCTTACAAAATAGAATACTCATCGTTAGTAAATAGAATAATTTTTACCTTTAAGAGGTATTATTAATTAACCGGTAACTATAATATCTAATAGTTCTTAAGTATTAAGGTTATTCGAAACCGCTATCGCCGACTAATTTAATTATTTTAACGAAAGTATATTCTTAAGATTATAAAAGGAATTATATAGATTAGGAAAGCCCCCGATACCCCTATAATATTTAAAGAGCTAACCGCCTCGTTAGAAACTATTACTTAATTGAAACGCCTATCCTTCCACTATGGAGGCGCTGAGGTCGGGCCCACCAAAGGTGCCATGGAAATCTATACCAAAGGTCGTGGTCCGTGGGCCTACCGAAGCGCCGGAATGAAACGAAGTGGAAGGTGCGGCGATTTCTATCTATCCGGGCCCAATGTGCAGAAATACGGACCACTTATAGACCTATGCGCGCTATTGACACTGTGTCTTGATCGCCCAAAAAGGAAATTATTACATCATCGGGACACTTCAATGAGTAAAATCCATTTAAATCAACTCCAATCTTCAACCATCGCGTGCATTAAGATATTCTAAGTGTCAGATTGATCGTCTCAATTTTGCGGTCATTTTGGCATTTTGTGCACGTTGTTACGAGGTCTGGTTGTTGAGAAAAGTCGAAAAGAGTGGTCTCTCTTATTGAAATGCGATGCGACTGTGGTGCTAAATGACGAAAATTTTGAAAATGACTAAGTTAAATTGTTAAGTTGATAAGAAAATTGGCGATAAGGAAATTGTTAAGGAGATAAGAAATTTGGAGGCGATAAGAACTTGGAAAGAAAATCTAAAATGGCTAAGTCTTTTCAATAACCCTAACCCTAAAAAAGGGTACCAAAATAATCAGAAGGAGATGACGAACATTTTGGTCCCGGGTATACGTTAATCCGGCCCTTGGTTGGGGAGGAAATCGGATTTGAAAAAAAATTAACGAATGAGTCTTTAAGAAGAAAAGTCTAGAAAAAAATTGAAAAAAAAATAGAAAAAAAATGGAAAAAAAAGGGAAAAAATGGAAAAAAGAAATCTAGAAATAAAAATATTATTAAAATAATTCAAAGGGAGGGATGGTTACTTTATATATAGTTAGAAGTAATTCCGGCCTTTGGTTAGGAAGGATTTTTAAATTAGAAATAATAAATAAGTAATAATTTAATTCTTGAGGGTTTTTTTTAAAAAAAAAAAAAATTTTAAAAACTTTTTAAGGTGGAAGGAAGAATGGGCGTTTTACTGTCTTCCTCGGGCATATCCGGCTCCGCCCAAGGAAACACTATTTTATTTAATTAAAGAGTATTAGAAGGCGGTTAGCGCTATTCTTTACTTTACTATTATTACTAAATTAAATATTTCTTTTACCCTATCCCAATTAGTTCGCTTCCTTACTAACCCTAAATAAACTCACCTTTTAGTAATCTAATAATTAAAAGCCTACTTTCGAAGTACTAATTACTATACCTTCTAATTAGGAGGAGGCAATAGCTTCGAAGTCTATATTAATTTATCCTTTACTAATAACTCCTCTAACTAATAGAATTCCTAAGGGTTCATAATATAGTTATTTAGTAGGACTATCAATTAGCGAACTAATAAATAAAATACGGTAACAATTTTAATAATAGAGGCTAAACTATTATCCTTCGTTTAAAGAATAAAGGAAGGTATATAAGTAAAGAGGCTCTTCGATTCCTTTATCCTTCAACTTAAATTCGAAATTATACCCCTCGGTTATAATAATAAATAAACAATCCGCTTTATTATTAAGGAGAATTCTAAATTCTAAATTAAATTTAAATATATCGATATTTATAATTATTAACTTAGAGAAAGATAATAACGAGGTATTATTAATATATATTATATACTAATAGGGTAGATAATTATTAATAGATTAACGAAGGCGCTAGATTTACGTAAGTACCTTAAATTTATAAGGCAATTTAATTTAGTAAATATTAGAGAGATAAGAGGAGATAAGAGGGAGCTAATAACGATCGAGGCCAATTACCTAATCGTAAGGGTCGATAAAGAAAATTAGGGAGAAATCTATTAAGCGATAAAAAGAAGGAATAAATATTAATATAGGTATAAACTACCTTTATATATAATACGGCTAAAAGGACCTTTATAAACTAAAAGGCTCTAATATAATAATTTCTAATTAAGAGGTAGAAAAAGGCAAAAAGATTAATCCCGGCAGGATTTAAACCTACGACCTTTAAGTATATTTTCTAGTAATAATCCGCTAACTATATTATTAAATATATTTAAGAAATAGTAGGCGGTCAACTAAAAATTGACCCCAACGCTCTAACTACTAAACTACGGGATCGCTTTTATTATTAGAAATAGTACCATCGACCTTCTATATTTATAGGATGCGACCGCGGGCGATACTTTTAAAGGTAACCGCTAGAGGAGACTGAGAAAATGGGTATAGATCTGTAAATAGCTTTAATTATTTCTAACTTCCTAAATTAAATCTAATTCAATTGGGGGGGTATATCGGATAAAAGAAGTAATAGGGGTAATTAGACCGCCCTATCTTATATAATCTAGGCCCGCTAGCATAACTAGCAAAACCCTAATATTAGAGATTCTATGTGAGGGATTTTCCCAGCACATCTCTACACAATACACAGTCTGCACCCTACTTTCGTACATACATTTTAACCCCTGCTCGTGCTCGTATTCTACAATAAGACTGCCAATCAAGTCCCAACTCGACGCCAAGTTTTCCCTTGGATGCTGCCTCATAACGTCACCAACCAAGTCTCAACTTTGGAGAGGGGGTCATCACTAGACTGACAGACTGACCACTGAACCAGAATGAGCACCACCACTTGAGCCTAAAGCAAGCCACCAAACTGGCTGAGACCAGGTGGGATTACTTGCATTTTATGGCCGGCGATCCATGTGGTCATGTTATCATGACGCTCCACGCTTTTCCTGACGAGGAACCTGGCATTCCAGCTCGCCGATGACAAAAAAGCTGGCACCTTTAGTTGCACTGATCGACCATGTAGTACCCGAAAAGGTGCCACCTTTTTTGTCAGGGACGAGTCCAGGCACGCTTCCCCTGCCGTGCCTGCTTCTGATGACCCTCCTCGATGCTTCTATAACTTGACTCAGATTCGCCTCGTGAGATTGTTGATTGTTCATCGCCTCTTTCCATCCACACACCGATCATCTTGAGGGAAAAGGTGCCTTTCAAGCACAGCATCGGCCACTTACAGCCCTACCAGTGGACCGTGATCGACACCACTTGGTGTTTGGGTCCATACAAGCCCATTGCCACTCGACAACAGACTCAATCGGCCAAATCTCCTCTTTCCAATCATCGGAATAGCCCCCAGACGACAAGCAATCCCACACAGTCAGAATCTAGAAGAAAACACTTTCGAAATGGCCCCAACAAAAACATTAGCCTCATTGGCCAGCCTGGTCATCCGCCAGGACCCACCCACGGCCACCGTCACCGTGGTGCAACAAGCCGACAACGACAACGGCAACGGCGGTGGAAACGACCATCTCAGCACCGGTGCCATCGTGGGCATCGTGATCGGAGTCATCGTCGGTCTCATCCTGCTTTGGTGGATCTTCAAGTCGCTGTCTCGCGACAAGAACTCGAGAATGGCACCGGCTCCGGACCGCCAAGCGTACGACCCCGACATGCCGCCCGCTGCCATGTACCGGTCTCGATCTTCCAGGTCGCGCTCGGCGCACCGCTCGCGCTCGCGCGGCCACCATCACCACCACCACAGACACTCGTCAAAGTCTAGGTCGAGACCGGTGGTGTATGATGATAAGATGTATGTGGCCACCCCGGTACAACCGGCGGCTGTGTACACGTACCCTGATCGCAGGAGTCGGTCGAGGTCGAGGTCGAGATACTAGGTTTGTTAACCGAGAGGTTGATCATGATGATAAGAGATGATCGAGTCGAAAACCTGGGGCCGCATATGAATGGGTGTGCCTCCCTACCGAAGAAATGATCTGATGGGAAGACGGCACTGATGAAGTTGTGAATAATGTGATGACCACTGGCATACCACAGCGACGGAGACTGCTACAGTCACGCAACGACATGGATGGAGATGATAATGCAGTGATGGATCATGATGGACTGTATACATATTCTTAGTATTACTATTTCCCTAATGTATAATAGAAACAATGATACCAATCAATGACTTACACAAGCGCATTTGACCTTCATATTTTGGATGTGAAGCTGAGTGAGATTGGTTGTTGTTATGCGGAGGTGCACTAACAGTGTTCAATGTAGTGGATGAGGGCCACTAAAAGTTCACCTGCCAGAGTTGAAGCGCATCTGCGAATGGCTTCCTTTTTGCTCCTTTAGTTCTTCCTCTCCGACCATTCCGGCTCTTCCTCCGCAGACGGAGTCCGTCGGGCAAGTCATTGTCTCTGCGCGGCGGGATCGATGGGCAGCTTAAGACCATGCGATTTCAGTTTTCAAGTTACCTAGGAGGGATGAATTGAGTCGCAAGTCCCAGATGTGCAGCGCGGATTTCTGACATGTCATTGCTGGATTGGTGGTCGAGGTTGTTCACTGTTGCGCCCGCTGTCATCGCCGGGCCCGGCCTGTCTTTTGGACCACGGTGGGTGCAGCGCACAGTGGCCCGAGCTCTTGCCTGCCGCGGATACTACCATCTTGACCAATCACAATCGTTTGCGCTCGCTGTACATGGCGCTCGGCCCGCAACAGCGCCAGCGAACATCCAGCAACAGGGAGCAAGCAGTGCACTGCATTGCCCGGCACCTGTTGTTCACTTCAACTTCGTTTGCTCAACTTCCGTCCGTCCCAGAATTTCCGAGTCGGCGGGACAACTCAACTCCAACTCGCGAACCTGATCGAACGGAATGATAATGACGGGAAGAGCTCAAGATGTTACCAAGGGCTCTACCAATCTTGTCGCTGTCCTCGACATGGTGTTGAAACTCGCACACGCTAGCGGCGTAGCCCTAACGGGAGCAACCGCGCTTACAATGATGGCCGGCGCGCTTACTCGCAGACGACCTCCTCATGGCGAAGAACACCAAGCGCTTACGGGCCCTTCCCGGACCATCACCTTGGGTCTCCAGTCGGCACGTTCTTCAATCGACCCGGTTTGAATTACTGACTTTCCGTACAGTGTAGCTCTCCTCTTTCGAACTCGGACAGCTTCCCGAGCGCTAACTGTAGGTATCGGATTAAGTTGGCCATCGACAACCCCGGATGTTCTGGAAATGTCAAGTACATATAGCGAGCTATAGCCTCACATAGCCAGTTAATAAATCTAATGCCTATTCAGAACCCTCGAAAGCGGTTCGCCTCGCTCTAACCTCCAAAATGTGCACCTTCTGTTACACCCCCTACATCGGGTGCCCCAAAGGACGACGACACTACTACCTCCAATGGTTAAAATGCAAGACAGCCATCAAGAACGGCCACAGCTACTGTCCCATCGGCGAATCCATCGAGGTTAGAGAACTCCAGAAGCTTTCTGGGAATGTTCTCGCTTGCCCGTTCCATACCCATATCGCCATTCAACAGATTGAGTTCGAGTTCCGCCAACGAGACGAAGTCCCAAGCCCGATAGACTCCTCCGAGCCTTCTTCTCCCACAACATCCAACACAACTTGTGTGACTTCTGACGACGAACCCGATATTGAGGTCAACCAAGCAAGTCAAAAGTCCTTATACCGACCTTCTAGCACCGCGGTATACCTCGACCTAAGGTTTCCCAACTCCGGTCCCATCAAGCGGCACAAGTCAGCAACACCTATGAAGACGGAGACCAGAAAAATACAACGAAGCACAGGCAGGAGCCTAGACAGCCGAAGTGAACCAAACACAGCCTTTATTTGCGTCAAGTCTGTTCCCAGCAGCAGCAGCAAGAGAGGTCCGGTCATCAGTCCAGGCCTCCCAGCTAGCCCGGCTGCCTATCGTCAAAGTCGAAGCCAACCCCAGCTACAACCACATGCCAAACCTACCTTGAAGGCACTCAAAACCGAGATTAATACGAGCAATAAAGAATTGGGGAACACCAACAAGCTCTCAGAACCAGCCCACTACCCACCCAGTCCTCCTCCACCCGAAATCATCACAACATTACCGACACCAGTTGACCAGGCCAAGCCATCCAACCCCGACCTCTTGACTCGCCGCCTGGGGCCCTCGACGGCACTTACCATATCCATCACCAAAGCCCCAAAGCTTGCCATTCAGAAGATCACATCTTCCAAGTCCGAGCCAGACCTAAAGTCAAGATCCAAAGGGCCCGAGTCAATTCCAACTTCCACAACCACCACTCCCCACACATTTGATTCCTTCCTGACTCCCTCCGGCACTCTCCAGTCTGATTCTCACTCTACCACCACCCCCACCACGACAACCAAGACCAGCAGCAGCAGCACCACCAGCCTCCTCACCCGTCTAAAAGACGGTACGACAACAACACTCCATCATCCCGCTCTGAGTCGTACACTCAGCGCCAGCACGAGCACCAACACCAACCGCCGCCGTCAAGCACCAGCCACAGACCCAAGGAACATCGCGCCATGGGATCAGGTACTTTTACCGGCCTCTATCTCCAAGCCTGTCAACCTTGAAGTTGGAGATAATACCTCCTCCACCAGAAAGTCAGCAAACCTAGTAATAAATGACAACAATCGCGCTGGTGGTTCGGAAACAAACGCAATCGACGGTCACCTCCTCCTCCAAGGGAGGTTAGTAGGGGGGCAAGGTCCGAGGACAGCGCCGTTGCCAGCCGAGATGGATGAGGTCATGATGTCGAGATTGGAATCAGTCGGAGTTGGTGTTGGACTTGGGATTGGATTGGGAGGAGTTATCTTGAGTGTTGATGAGGTAAATCATCCTGTAGCGGCGGGACACAAGAGGAGTTGTTCGGCTACTTCGCTGAGGGGGAGAATGGGGCTGGGGGGGCTGGGCTTGAAGAAGAGGGGGGGCGAATGTTGTTGATCGGATGGCTGTGTGCATTGCATTTGAAAGGGCTCCTTGATCGACGTTGAACTGATTAAAAATGATTGGGCCAATCAGGCCAGACTTATATGGGAATTGAGGGCATTCATTGCCAGTGCGGTGTAACAGAAAAGTACGAGGGGAATGCATGCCAGAGTTCTACCTGTTCAAGTAAATGATCGTTCTGCCTCGCCGTAATCAGATCCCAACACACACGTCTCGATAGGTACACTTGCACTATACAGAAGGTGAGCCAATGAGCAGCTGGCTCGAGGATGAACGAAATGAGTATATAACGGGCAGTGTCCCAACGTCTCGCTCCCTTGGCCTCTTCTCTCTTTTTCTTTGTTACCGACCCCCCCTCTTTTACCTTTATTTATCTCTGAGTCTCCTTCTTTCCAGCTACCTACCTTGGCAGCATGTAAAGAAGGAGCTCAGAATATCGGCTGAAGGTGACGAGGTGTTTGCTGTGATGGTCGGCTAAGAGCAAACTGGTCGAAAGAGAAATGAAAGTGGAAAAAGACGAATGGTGAAACGCTACTACTTTGGTCACGTCACCTCTCTTCAAAGTAACTTCGATTACCTCAATGACCCACGAACACGGCCTTTCCTACCATTAGCCCCTTCTCGAAGCCTCCGGGCTGATCACGCGTCAATATCTACATTTCATCACACTCATTTTTTCATCGAGACGGCGGCGTAAGCCTTTCACCTCCCATACCGCTCCCCAGCCTGTCAAAATTTAAACGCCAACTTCAAATCGAAACACATGCTACCGATAGCCAGCAAGATGTGTGTCTTTAGCTTGGGCAACACTACAACGCTAAGAGATTCGACAACACATTTGCCGGGGATGGATGGGTTTCACTCCTGCGGAGTTTCGACAGCCAGGTATTAGGTTTCTCTGGGGGGTCTTGGTTGCGACGGTTCGAGTCAATGTCTTTCTCACCTGAAGGATAATTTCACTCGCCACGGTTAAGTCAAAAAAAAGTTGCTTATCTGGACTCTGAAGGAAGCGGATGCAAATGCAATGTCTCGAAAGCATTCCAGGGGTATCAGGAGGCAGCCATTAATCCATTCATTACCCCCTTTCACCAGAATAGCCATAGTAATAACAATTTCCCCCTCTCCCCGGCATCTTTTCCCAGGGAATCTAGCTATCCTCTCCCTCCGACTTCCGATCTCTTCCACTCACCAAAAACTGTCCATAAAACGAAAATCCGACAAAAACAAACTGGGTATAACTTCCTCACCTCACACAGTGTCCTCACCTGACACCTTGGTGTCCTCACAATTTCACACGCCTCATCACTCCTTAACCTTCCCCTCGGCTCCAACCCCTCCAACCCTTCAATCCTTCAACCCACGCACGTCGGTGACCCGTAATTCTTCCCCCCTACAACTAGAGCTTAATACCCAGAGGGACCCCCCTGACCACCCTGACTATCAACCCTCGGATCCAATTTATTCAACAAATCACTCCTATGCGGTCCGGCCGTGTTCGGCGCCGGGCCTGGTAAATTTGCTGTCGGATTCGGATTACCGCCCAAGCCCACGTCGGGATATCCCGTCCCGGCGTGATGCTCCGAACCCGAAGGCGCCGTCGCTTGTGACAAGTGTTGGTTAGTATGATGCGCCCCCACCGCACCCAAACCGTGCCCAGTCCCCGCAGCGGCGACGGTAGAAGCGTTGGTGGCCACGTCTACTCCGTGATGAAATCCGTGACGGTGCGAATGATGCTGCGGAAGTGGAACGTCGCTATTCGGGTTGTTCATCCGGTTGTTGTTGTGGTTGGGGTCGACGTGCGAGTCGAGAGTGTGGGCTAGGTGGGAGGGGTGTGTTGGGCCGTGGGTGGTACCCTCGGACACTCCATGGTGTTGCTGGTTGTAGACGTGATGGGACCCGGTAGCGGCAGAAGAAGAACCAGCGGCACGGTACCTACTTGGGCTCATGTCAATGTGTTGGTGTCGTTGGGAACTTGATTCGTGAGGACAGTGTTCGTAGGTACCCTCTGCGGCGGCCATGGCGGCGACGGGCTGATGATCCATGGTGCTGTCGACTCGGGGATCGAGCTTGTTTAGGATGTCGTGCTTGTGGAAGCCGGATGTGGTGGGCGCTGGGCCTGAGGCAGGGTGTTCGCCGAAGGTTTGGTTGTGGTTGGCGGCGGCCGAGTGGGTGTTTGCCTGGTCAGCGCTGGCGCGACGAGTTGCTCGCTCGGTTGAGGAGAACATGTTGTATGGTAGGTATAAATGATGTGAGATTATATTAGGTTGTTGTGGCGTAATGTATGGTCGTAGTTGCTAATGTCAATAGGGAAACAGGGGGAAATGGTGTGTTTGTTTGTTGTTGATGTTGATGAGATAGATTGTCCGTATGTTTTCCCAGACATTGATGTTACCTATATACCAGCTCACTTCACAAAGCCCGTTGCCAGTCGCTCTTGCATTGTTTCCCCAACATTGGACCAAAGAAGAAGGACCCTGCGGTGGAACTTGTCCGGAGAACTCGAGTCAAATTTGGGTCAGGGCGGGAGCGAATGATCTCATCCCGCTGGGTCACCTGCCCGAACAACGCCACATCTAAACGGGTAGATCGCGGGAAGGGACACCGGGATAGGGTAAATTGGAAATGACGACAGAGCACTCGCTCTTCCTTGGCTGCAATGAATGCCACTTCCGTGCGCAGGAGCACACATTGGGCGGCACTCCTCACCTACCTCGCGATTTCAAAGTGCTGATATCGATACACATCTCCAAAGAGTCATGAGTGGTCAACAGGTAGACAGACATATGTCTTGCTACATACCTAGCTACTGAATGAAACCATACAGCTCATTCCAATCCATCACCAAAGCCTGCAGAAAACCTCTCAAACAAAACATCAAACCGGCTTGAAACCATAAACTCCTGGGCATCACCAAGGTCTCCATCGTAATCGTGTCGTTAAGTAGGCAGCTGTCCACCTATTCATCCTTTCGTAGAAAATAGAAAAAGAAAAGTCGTCGAGAATCATGGCAAACCTTCCATCTCCAATACCGTTTAGTACGGCGAGTTGACAACGTCTTCCCTCCTCAGCCTCTGAACAGCCGGCGTCCGAGGACCACCGACTCTGTTACCCGAACTTCTCCTCGCGGCGTTGAGGAAATCACCAGCAATGCTCTCTCTTGTCGGCTTCTTGAGACGAGTGTGATCAACCATGTTGACCTCGTGTGGAAGTGCGACAATCACATTCTTGTCTGTACCGAACTTGAAGTCGTCGGCCTTGACATCGTCCGTATATCGCTTGATGAGATACGGTGTCTTCCTGCCAGTGAGCACCTTCTTAAGGTTCCATTCAATGATATACGGACCAGTGGCGGTAATGATGCTGGTTTCCTCAGTTCCGGTACCCGTGTTGAACTTGGCAGGCGTGAAGTTAACAGGCTTGCCAGTCTCATGGGTGAACTGGGCCACATGCTCGGGAGTCAGAGCAAGACGGCGTGGCTGAGGCTTCGAGTCGGCAGCAAAGGACTTCTCGAATCCAAGCTTGCCATCATTCTTGCCTCCCCTTTGCAGGGCATCGACCAGCAGGAGGTAGTTGCGGCACGTGGCAAGGACCCAGCGACCGTCGGCAGAAACATCGAGACCGAGAATGGGCTCACCAAGAGCGGGAATGTGTGTCTTCGCGTTGATACCGAGGCGATCAAACAGACGAATGTCACCCTTGTTGGATGCCACGGCAATATAACCCTTCTCGGTAGTCGCGAGGGCAGAGAAGTCGTTCTTGCTCGCGTACTGCTTGAGCTGGCTGTCGACAAGCTTGGTGCCAGAAACACGAGGATCGATACGGTAGAGCGCGTTTCGGCTGATACCCAGGAAGGTAGGTTCGTGAGTCATCTGGGCGAACTTGTTTTCGGGCGCAAAGGTGACAACGGGAATGTCGTCATGTACCTTCCACTCGTCGACGACCTTGCCGTATTCGAGATCCATGCGGTACAGCTTGTTCGGGTCACCATCTTTTTGGAGGACAAGGTTCCGATCCTCATTGTGGAGCATGACCTTGGTAGGCGAGAAGAGCTCGCCTTTTGGCGTCTCGACCTTGGAGATGTTCGTGCTGAACTCGAGATGGTTACTGGGCGTATGCTTGAAGACACCAATCTTGGAGCCGCGGACAACAAACGACCGATCGTGCTTGTAACCAACAGCAATCGACTTGTTGGTGTCGGTGTCCTTGGGCTTATATTCGACATCATCATCCTCTTCGTCGGTGTCGTAGTGTTCGCTTTGGGGGCCGCCATCCTCGGCATCCTCAAACGCCTCCTCTTCTTCCTCCTCCTCCTCGGGATGCTGGTCCTCAAGTACCAGGTCGTTGAACGCATCGAGAACATAGTTCTGTTCAGTCTCCTTGATCTTGGCCCATTTCATCTCATTCTGCTGTTCCCAAAGAGCAGACGTCAAACCCTCTTGGAATCGGTCGAGGGTGGGCTGATCCTTAAAGCGCAGTAGCCACGAATAGGCTGAGCCATCGTCCGTGAACTGGTTGAAGATGAAAGAGAGATATTCGGGGTTGAAGACTGGGTTGATCTCCGAGCTAATGGGAATGCCGAGCCACTCACGGTCGGGAGTCGAGACTTGCAGCCAGTACTTCCAGTTGCCAATTTCAGAGACTGTTGCTGTAACCGAGTCGGCCTGAAGGGCAAATGCTCCCGAGGGGAAATCGTAGAAGTGTAGCTCGCCCTTCTCGGCGGCCATAACCTCACGGGCCTCGGGAGGTACCGTGGCCTTGGGAGGGCTATAGTTTCTCTCTTTCTTCACAGGAGTAGACTTGGCGGGAGTAGACTTGGCAGGCGTAGAGGGGCCTGCGGCGGCCTTCTCGCGCTTTACGCTGGTATTGGCAGAGTGTAGAGGCATGGCGTCGATGGAGTCGATTGAGCGCGTGAGGAGGGCAGGGCTGTGGATGGGGCTAGCCTGGGGGATCGGTGGCTCGTCAAAGAACTCGAACTGCTGGAGGTCCTCGTCTGTGGCCAAGGTGTTGGGTTTGCGATATTTGCGCTCGTACTGGCACTGTTTGGCAGCGAGCTCGAACTGATCGACTAGCGAGGATGAGATGGTGGTGTCGCAAACAAACTCGTAGACGTCTCCCACGTCTCCGCTCAGGTCGCGCCAGGCCAGGACGTGATCGCCACCTTCTCTTTGTTCGACGCGGAAGTGGAGGGCCTCGTCGAGTAGGAATGTCTTTTCGTCGCGTTCGGCAGCGAGGATGTCGGCGTCAATGTCGGCGTCCTCACCTTCCTCTTCGGCGAGCAACTCGGCCTCGCCTTCTTCGTATGCTCGCTGTACGACGAGCTGGTACTGGAAGTCTTGTGCTGTGCGACGGATGCGCGCCGAGGCGTCCTTGAAGAGGAGTTCGGAATATCCCTTGGGAGAGAGAGGTCTGACGAGGTAGAGCTGGCCTTGAGGAAGCTCGACTAGCGTTTCCTGGTTGTTACCGGAACCAAACAGGAGCTTGGCCGCTATAGGGTAAAGTTAGCCAATGATCGTAACGAGGCTTTGAAGAGTTGATGTTCGCGTGGTTGGGTAATGTGATGGGTCAACGTTGAATGGGCGTGGCGTGCTGTGAAGACCATCGATCGTGAGGAAGGTAAGAGGTGTAGATTGGGCGCGTTGCTGGGGCCAGCCCAGCGTTGCTTCCTGGTGGATGCTCCCACCACTGACTGCCAGCGATCATATGCCACAACGGTGGGGGAGGGCTTCAGGGTTCGTTTGCGTGGAGGGCAATCCACGATGACTTACCTCCTCTGAGGACAAACATTGCTGCCGTCGGTCGAATATGATACTTGATTAATCGTATTGGACGTGATATGAGCTTGCTCAGCTAGCAACCGGCGTGGACGGTGCGTTATCGCTGACTGTGAATGTCGAAGGGAGGAAGGAGGGGAATGTTGAAAGGTAAAAGTAAATAGACCCAAGAGATAGAGAGGATAGCGCTCTGATCAGTGGGGACTTTGCATGTTCTGGCCTTCCTTCCTTCTGGAACGAACTTCAGGTGCAGGGCAGCAGGCAGCTTCAACCTGGAAGTTTGGGGGAGATGGTACCACACGGAACGTTGCAAAAGCTGCGTCATAACAGGGCGGGACGTGGCGGTGCATATCCTTTTGAACCAATCAATATCATGATCTCGACTGGAACGCCACAGACGGCCAAAGCCAAGCTGAGTCACATGCGTGCCGCCGCTCATCTTGTCTCACTTTCAACGACAAAGGGAGGCGTCTGACTGTTAACGCCCTAATATTCTGCAGCGTAATGATCACCAGACTCTGTTAAGGATCGTCATTCAACACCATCTACCATGAACGGCCCTTGTGCCATCTCGTCGATGCCAGGAGATTCCAATGAGCACAAGCTGGAGAGATCTAGGCCAATGATAACAAGTCTAAAATGCTATGTGATTTCGCTCTTCATCTATCATTTCGCTCTTATCTATCATAACATAACCAAAGCACAAACGCTCGAAAAGCAAGGAACAACCGAAAACCCCAGCAACACAAGAGGCGCCTGGACTCCTGTGTAAATCCCAAAGGGATGGTCTTCTCTGCATGGAAAAGGGTCGTGTGCGTTAAAGGTCCACCAGAGGCATCTCGGGCAACTCGGTAGGCCGTGTCTTGGGAACTTCACCCGCCTTCCGCACTCCTCCCCTACCAGCGCCTCTTCCTGCTCTGTCACAAGTCATCTTGAGCTGTTGGCCTGGCGCCAGGCTACCATCACGACTCTGGACACCTCCGCTCTCTACTCCCCGCATGTCGTCCACAATCAGTCTCGCCACGTTTTTGCCCATCAACGCATTGGTCTCCATGGTCGAGATGAAGCTCTCCATACCAGAGGTGTAGTAAAGGCCGGTTCCGACAATGGGGTCCTGGAATGTTACGCGAGGCTCGGCCTTGGGATACGAGTAGAACACATGGGGATAGTACCACGAAATGGGGCTGACTTCAGCACTTGACTGGTCGTTTGGCTCGGTGACAAACGTCTCTGGGACCTTGACACCAAAGAGACGGCTGAGAAACTCGGGAGTGACCTTCTCGGGAGAAAAGATCTTGTAGGCGTACTCCTCCTTTTGGGTCTTGGGGTTCACCAGCTTACGCAACATGCTGATGCTGAAGAAGCCAGCGCTTCCCGCGCCTTCCACTCCCGAGGTCGCGTTATCGTTTTTGCCGAGTGTTGTGAGCACTGTTCCGGGGAGAGCTTTGGGATTCTCCAGACCAAAGAATCCGGGGCTGTAGCGGAAGGGCGAGGTGAAAATGGTGACATGCAGCCGCACATAAGGTATCTCATCAATGTGGGTTTCCAGCACACCATCCGCGATTTTGATGTTGCTGAATTGGTACGGATTGGCGAGGATGACATTGTCGAACTCCACTGGGTAGGCTGTGTCCTCCTGGGATGATGAATGAATAGCTCGGAGGCTGTACCTGGCGGAAGTGGTGGTTTCGTTTCCGGTTTTCGCGAAATCGATACATGTCACCGAGGTGTTGCGCAAGATGCTGGCCGCCGAACTCTCAACCATCTTCTGGAATATTTGCCAGTTGCCACCCTGAACAGCTGTCGAGCCCGCGGGCGCCATGGCAACCATGGTATCGAGTCCATGGAGGCGGCCAATATTGGAGGCGTAGTTGACCCGGGTGCTGGCTTGAATGATGTCGTGGGCATAGGCACCATAAATCTGGAAACTGTCAGTCAAACAGTCGACCAAGACTCGTTCCGCAACTTACATCATTCGTCTTCAAGAACTCCTCACCAGTCGCCCCCGTAACAAAGGTCAAATCAAGATCATATGCGCGTTGTGTCAGAGATTTGAATGGAAAGTACGGTTCTTCGTACATGCGCAAGAATTTGGAAACAGTCTCCTGAACGAGGTCATTTGTCCGCTTAGGGGTCCGAACGCCGTACTGCCAGACGATGTGCCAGAGCTGGGAGATCCAGCTGCTGCTCGTGTCAATCTCAAAGACAAACGTCTCGCCGTCCCAGATTCCCATTTTAGGGTCGGAGCCTACATCAGGATCTTTCTTTCGTAAGCCAAACTCCTCCACCGACTTGTTCAGGATGTAGTTCTTCTCGATGAAGATGCTGGCTCCCAGTTCAAGTCGAAGTGAGGGGTCATCATAGGGGTTGATGGTGAGAGTCCGTCCACCAATATGATCTGTCTTTTCGAAGATGGTGATGTTGACAGCCACGTTGTATTGTTCGGCATACTTGCGCAAGTGGTAGGCGGCGGAAGACCCGGCTGCCCCAGCTCCTGTGTGGTGTGTTAGCTTCTTGTGAGTATTGACGATGTACGCGAAGAAGAATAAAAAAAATACACGAAAATTCATGTGAATCAAGACGAAACTAGAAAGCTTACCGATGATGGCGACCTGTCGCACCGGTGTGTCTCTAGATTCGAGGTCGTCTCCCTCGATGGCAACGGGGATTCTGCGGGCAAGAGCTGGCGATGTAAACAGAAGCAGCGCCGCAGCGGCGGACTGCAAATCACATGGCAGTCTCATGCTGTGTTTGGGAACGTGGCGGTAGGTAGGTTTGTGTGTTGCCTTCGTTTACACGAATCGGTTGAAGCGAGGAAGCAAGAGCACTTGATGAACTTGAAGGTATGAGAAATAGATGGAAGGAAGGAAACACTTGTCTATTTATTGAGTTATCTGACATTGAATTTCTGACCAGTCGTTCCAAGGGAAAGACGCGGTGTAACACAAGCTGCATTTGTCGCAGCTTTATTTTGAATACAGCAGGAGCTCAGTTGGTATCAAGTAGAGAGAGCTTCCCGTCGTAGTGAGCCGTTGCACCCTGTCGGAAAGTGGCATGAAGCCACGTTCAAGTGATATGTGAGTACGCCAATTTCCTCCATGTTTGCTCATCGAACAAGGTACCGCTCTATCATCTTGCCTCGTATCTTTAGATTGCTTGATAACAACTTGAGACGTCAGGCCAGGCCACCTGATGGTGGAAACAGCTCAGTTTGTACGGGAGGTGGTCCTAGCTTCTTGTTCCATCCCACCGCCTGCCACCGCCCCTCCATGCCAGCACGCCCAGAAGGAATGCCAGCACTGACGGGAGCGGGACCTGGACTGGAACACGACGGAAAAAAAAGCTAACGCAAGATCGGGGAACAGCTCCTTTACATGCCAAAGAACATCCCGCCCCGCAATCGCATCTCTCCTATACAAACAATCTCGATATCCTCGCCCCATCCACAGTTAATCCGCCATGTCTGCTGCCCAGCTTCTCAACCCCAAGGCCGAGTCCCGGGTACGAACGATCCTTCTGTCAAGCGCCCCTTGAGGCGGGTTGGTGGATGTGTTGTTTGCTAACTATGTCAACAGCGGCGGGGCGAAGCTCTCAAGGTCAATATCACCGCGGGTGAGGGCCTCCAAGATGTCCTCAAGTCCAACCTGGGCCCCTCGGGCACCATCAAGATGTACGCAAGCTCCGGTTGCATTTCCGACTTTTTACTTTTGGCTAACAACAACTGCGATGCAGGCTTGTCGATGGCGCCGGTCAGGTACGAATTCCATAAAGGGGGTGGGAAGGCGGGGATGCCATCAACACAATAATATACTGACCGCCCTGCGCTGTACAACAGATCAAGTTGACAAAGGATGGCAACGTCCTTCTCCGTGAGATGCAAATACAAAACCCGACAGCCGTTATGATCGCCCGTGCTGCGACCGCCCAAGACGACATTTGCGGTGACGGCACAACGTCGGTGGTGTTGTTGGTGGGAGAGCTCCTCAAGCAGGCCGATCGTTACATCTCCGAGGGTCTTCACCCCAGGATAATCACAGATGGTTTCGAGATTGCCAAGGCCGAGGCGCTCAAGGTCAGCATCCCTCGTCGCTTTTGTTTGTTCCCGTGAAACACTCCTGACACTGTCGCAGTTCCTCGATGACTTCAAGCTCCCTCGCGAGGTCGACCGCGAGCTCCTTCTCTCCGTCGCCCGTACATCGCTTGCCACCAAGCTTAGCGCCAGCCTGGCCCAGAGCTTGACCGCCGATATTGTCGATGCCGTCCTCGCCATCTACCAGCCCCCGGCCAAGCCCGACCTTCACATGATCGAGATCATGACCATGCAACACCGCACTGCCTCTGATACCCAGCTTATCCGTGGCCTCGCCCTCGACCACGGCGCCCGCCATCCCGATATGCCCAAGCGCGTCGAGAACGCATACATCCTCACCCTCAACGTCTCCCTCGAATACGAAAAGTCCGAGATCAACTCTGGCTTCTTCTACTCTAGCGCCGAGCAGAGGGACAAGCTCGTGGAGAGTGAGCGCCGCTTCGTCGACGCCAAGCTGAAGAAGATTGTCGAGCTCAAGAAGGAGGTCTGCGGCAATGACCCCACCAAGAACTTCGTTATCATCAACCAGAAGGGTATCGACCCTCTGTCTCTGGATGTGTTGGCCAAGAACGGTATCCTCGCTCTCCGGAGAGCGAAGAGGAGGAATATGGAGAGACTTCAGCTCGTCTGCGGCGGTATTGCTCAGAACAGTGTCGACGACCTTTCACCGGAGATTCTCGGCTGGGCTGGTCTTGTCTACGAGCAGCAGCTTGGCGAGGAGAAGTACACTTTCGTTGAGGAGGTCAAGGACCCCAAGTCCGTGACCCTCCTTATCAAGGGCCCCAATGCGCACACCATCACTCAGCTTAAGGATGCCGTCCGCGATGGTCTCCGCAGTGTCTACAACATGATTGTCGACAAGAGTGTTGTTCCTGGCGGTGGTGCTTTCCAGGTTGCCTGCGCTGCTCACCTCAAGAGTGATGCCTTCACAAAGACGGTCAAGGGCAAGGCCAAGTGGGGTGTCGAGGCTTTTGCCGACGCTCTTTTGGTTATTCCCAAGACCCTTGCCGCCAACGCTGGTCTTGACGTTCAAGATTCCCGTAAGTTATGTTCCCCCCCTACAGCTTTACACATGCTAACTTCTCCTCTTCAGTCGCTGCTCTTCAAGATGAGCAAGCCGAGGGCAATGTTGTCGGTCTCGACCTTGCGACTGGCGAGCCTATGGACCCCACACTGGAGGGTGTTTACGACTCGTTCAGAGTATTGAGGAACTGTATCGCCTCCAGTGCCAGCATCGCATCTAACCTGCTGTTGTGCGACGAGCTTCTCAAGGCGAGACAGATGGGTAGGGCTAAAGGTCCTGGACCTGGCATGGACGGACCCGATTCTTAAATAATTGTGTAAATCGTCTGCATGTAACATACCTATTTAAGAACTTAATTCATGGCGATGAATGTCAAAAACTCATTTTCATGCTGTCCTTCCTGCTTGTTTCTTAACGCATACCGCTGAGCTCACTTGATAATCAACACCTCAGGGGCTGGCTGCTCTGAGCAGTGGCCACATCAACAGCCCTGGACAGGACGGGAGAGGGACCTGGACCACGGTCATAGCGGGGCCCGTTGAAGATTTACCCCGCCAAAATTTGGAGGGTCCCGCTGTTGCATTGGAGTTCAGTTGCCCAGGCGCCAAAAATTCCAAATTCCATGCTTGACATATTTGTGATCCACCTGATAGTTTCTATCTCTACATCTCTGAACTGAGCCTATTCCCGAACCATTTTGCAGTCCAACTTGCGACATCTAAGCCGAACGTCTATCAGCAAATATGGCTCCCTACGATGACTCCTCTGACGAGGGCGAGGATCTCGAGTTCACCGAGACCAACGTCCTTCTAGGCTATGCCGACGCCGACTCCAATGGCGAGAAGATCAGCCGCCTCGGTGGTCGTCCTGTATGTTATTTTCCTTATCCATTCGCGATCCTGGTCCTTCCCGTTTCCTAACCAAAGAAACCTTCAACAGGAATGGCTCGATGAAGAATCCCCGGCCTCGGCCGCCCTCGCCAAGTGCAAAATTTGCAAGGACTACATGGTCCTCCTCCTCCAACTCAACGCCGAACTCCCCGATCGCTTTCCCGGCCACGAGCGCCGTCTCTACGTCTTTTCCTGCCGGAGGAAGAGCTGCCGCAGGAAGGAGGGCAGCATCAGAGCCGTGAGGGGCATCAGGGTGGCAGTAGATGCGCCCGCGGCGAAGGAGGACAAGAAGAAGACTACTTCCGCGGTGGAGCAGGAGAAGAAGGAAATGCCCAAGGCTTCCACGCTGGGACTGGGTGAGGCTTTGTTCGGCGCGAAGCCGGCTGCTAGCGGAGGAGGAGGAGGAGCAAAGACCAACCCTTTTGCGACGGGCGGTGGTGCCTCTTCGAACAACAACCCTTTTGCGCCCAAGGGGACTGCTGCTGTCAACCCGTTCGCGCCGAAGCAGGAGACACCAGCAGCAACAGAGACACCGAAGCCGCAGGAAGACACAACATCAGAACAGCAAAAACAACAACAAGAACAAGAACAAGCCGAAAAGGATGACCTCCCCAAAACCTTCGCCCAAACCCTCTCCCTCAACAACAACACCACCCAGCAGACCCAGACTCCCGTCCCGGCCCCCTCGGAGCCCTGGCCAACCGACGCCTCCGCTCTCCCTCCTTCCTACCCTGAGCGCTGGATCTGGGACGCCGACTACGAGACCCTCGACCCGACCCCTTCTCTCCCCCCGCAAAAGATCGAAACGATGGACATCGACACCACCGAAGGCGGTTCTTCTTCTGGCTCAGGAGGAGGAGGAGGAGGAAAAGAAGACAAGGACGTCTTCGAATCCACCATGGACGCGGTCTTCCAGCGTTTTGCCGACCGCGTCGGCCAGAACCCGGAGCAAGTGATTCGGTACGAGTTTGCTGGTCAGCCGCTTTTGTACAGCAAGAATGATGCGGTGGGCAAGTTGTTGCATGTCGTCCCTGCTTCGAACGAAAAAGTGACTACTACTACGGGTAAGGGAAAGATCCCTAGGTGTGGAAATTGCGGTGCTGGAAGGGTGTTTGAGGTGCAGTTGACGCCGCATGCGATTGAGGAGCTGGAGTGCGAGGAGGACGCGATGGAGGGCATGGATTGGGGTACTATCATTGTGGGTGTTTGCGAGAAGGATTGTAGCCCGAGGGGAACGGAGAGGGGCGTGGCTGGGTATGTGGAGGAGTGGGCGGGTGTGCAGTGGGAGGAGTTGAGTGTTAAGCGGTAAGCGGTAAACTTGGTGGGAAGTGCACACTGCTCATGAGATAATTCGAGCATTCCAAGGTGCTACTGTTTATGGGCATGAGGACTGGAGTTGATGAAAGGGGACTGTGGTGACTTGTTTGTGTAATGTAACAGCGGGCAGTGAAAAGGCGTTAGGGAGCCAAAAAGTTAAAGAGATATTTTCGGTGTTAAGTAGACGATAAGAAACAAACTAGTTCTCAGAACGAAGCTAGAAAACGAAATTGCTGAGAGGCTGAAACGGCAACAAGCTCATACACCTATCGGGCAGTTTGACGGAGGTTCAAAGTCACGCCGAGACTTGCCAAACACGGGACTACCAAGTGGTCATATCATCGTTTCGTATTCCGACGCCCTTGACAAAGTCTACCATGTATGCTCTTCCAAACACCATAGAAACCCGCAAGACATCCATCCACCACCGCCGGGAATCCCGCCTTCTGCCTCTTCTACGCGACGGCTGTCTGTTCCGAGACCAAAAGACAGTTAAAGTAGCTAGCAACAGTAGTGACGGGGTAAAACGTGCCCGCCCGATTCCGTTCTTTCAACATATTTCTGAAAACCCAAAAACGCCAGAGCTTTTTTTTTGCTACCAGATGCAAGAAATTGGGGCCCAATCACACACACAGAAGGATGTAATTATACGGGTATTGACATCAGGCCCCCCCGTTGTTTCTCGTCCTCTTCTTCTTGTCCCCCTCCTCTATGTTTCGAAAGAAAGGTCATTTCTTCAAATCTCTTCCTCCTTTCCTCCGCGTTGCGCTTCGGCTTCCTCCACAGCATCTCATCACTGCCAAGTGGTGGTTTGACGGCTCCTAAGCAGACTCCTCCCAGGCGCGCTTGATGACCCTCGCGAACATGTCGACGTTGACGTCCTCGCGGATCTCGGCCTTGCGCGCCTCGTTGTCGGCGTTCTTGGGGATCTGGACGAGGTCGCCCTCGACCTTCCAGCCGCACGTCTCGGTGATGAACTGGGTGGTGGCCTCGGCGTTGTTGAGGCCGAGCCAGCTCTCGAGCACGGCGAACTGGATCTCGCGGTACGACTGGCCGACGAGCTGGGCGATGCGGACGCGGATCATGTCCTCGAAGCCGGCGATGTCGGTGGTCAGGTCGGCGTACAGGTCGTCGCTGTCGAGGGTGGCCCAGAAGCGGGCGTACTCGGCGCCCTCGAGCTGGGCGTTGAGGGCGCGCAGCTTGGAGACGGCCTCGGTGAGCTCCGAGGACGAGTTGGGGCCCGGGTTGGACTGCGAGGGGCTGAGGAGGTGGAGGGCGAGGTCGAACTGGGGCGAGGGGAACTGGGTCATGGCCTTGACGAGGATGTTGGTGATGACCTCATCCTTGATGCGGTCGGGGTTGAGTTGGTAGCTGTTTGGGCGGTAGGCAGACAAGGCTTGTGGTTAGCAAAGACATTGTTCATCAAGGTGTTTCTGTGTATACCATGACTCGGGAGGGCAACAAGTTGTGACGGAATAGAGGACCAGTTGTCAGATAGAGCTAATAATGGACATCATTCGTGGATACTGTTCCACGATCAGATAATACATGCTAAGAATGCACATCATTCAGGTCTCTTTGCTGGGTAGAGTAGAGGTAGTATGAAGGGTGTCGACGTACAGCTTGAGCAGCGCGCGGTTGGCGTTGCAATCGCAGAACTTCTCCTCACATTGTTGGGTGAGGTAGGCCTCGAGAGTGCCAGCGGCTTCGGGGTTGTAACGCTCGAGACCGTTGATGATGGTGCGGATGAAGTCGGGGCGCTCTTGGGGATCCTCGCCGTTCATGATGGGCAAAAAGTAGTACGAGTTTGGTTGAGGGTCGGGGGGTATTTATCTCTTCGGGGCGAAGGACGGGAGGAGAAGATGGGTGGGCGCGGGGGTTGGTCGGTGCTGGAGTTTCGGCGAGGTTGGCAGTTGATGGGGGGACAAATGCAGAGTGTCGACTGTCGAAGGGGCTCTCTTGCTGTCTTTTGCGTTCGCAAGTTTTCGGCCTCAATCCATCAAAGAGCGGATGGTGGGGTTCTTGCCGTGAACCACTGCCCTTTCATGGGGCTGGTTTTTCGTGTGTGAACGCTAGAGCCCGATTGGGGTTAGCTCCAGGGTGATGTCTTGGCAAAAGAAGGCCCTTGACATTGTGGCCGTCGTCGAGGTCTTGCCGTCTTCGGTGCTGAACGTTCGACAGCTTGAGACAGCTGGTCGGTCAGGTGGCCGCGTGGCAGGCTCGTGCAGCTGGCAAACGCGCTGTTGCTTGTCGCGATCAACCAGACGTCATCAACTCGGCTTTCATCTGAGAACTGAACAACACCGACGAGTCCTTGTGATGAGACCGCCTTGAACCTCACACATGTTGTCACTCTTAGCATCATGAGCCTCTTTGATCCGTGACTTTCTTCTGGACTTCAGACTCCAAACACGTTTCCATCCAAAACATAAACATGTCCAGTCCAGCCAAGAAACGCAAACTCAACTCGGGCGCAAAGCAATCTTCTTCCGTGCCCAGCAGAGGCCTCGAATACTTCTTTGCTAAACAGAAGCAGAATGGTGCTTCCAAGGAACCATCTCCTTTGGCAAAGGAGTCCGACTCACAGCCAACTCAGAAAGGGCCGTCAGAAGAGCAATTGACCGATGAGGAACTTGCGCGAAAGCTGCAGGCCGAATGGGATGCGGAAGCAAAGGCATCAACTCCAAGGGAAAATAGGGTCCGCCCGCATGATGTGCCAGTGCCAGAAACAGGGTTCGTGGACACAGTTGCGGTTGAACCAACCAAGGAGTCAAAACCACAGACAGTGACCTCACCATCCAAGGCCCTGCCGAAAGGGAAGAATACATTGTCACTCTCTTCAGCAGCCGCTGCAGAAGACCAGGCATCAGCATCCATCCCACTTGACGAGTCTCCGTTGACCTTCGACCCAGCCAAGTACATCCCCCAACTCCAGGATTCGTGGGCCATTGATGGAGGCGATGCGTCCTACGCCCTCCTCACACGATGCTTCGTCTTGATTAGCAGTACCTCAAGCAGGATCAAAATCGTCGACACTCTGGTCAACTGTATCCGATTGTTGATTGAGGCAGATCCGTCCAGCTTGTTGCCCGCAGTTTGGCTCGCAACGAACGCCATTTCCCCGCCATATGTGTCTATGGAACTTGGTTTGGGCGGTTCTGCCATCTCAAAGGCCCTTAAGCAAGTGTGTGGCCTTGACAACAGGTCGCTGAAGACACTCTATGATAAGCTGGGTGACCCGGGCGACGTTGCGTTCGAGGCAAAGAAGAAACAGAGCTTTACTCTGCGAAAACCAAAACCACTCACAATCAAGGGAGTCTTCCAGTCACTGGTCAAAATCTCAAAGACTCAGGGGCAGGGCAGCGGTGATGTAAAGCAACGGATTGTTGATAAGCTACTCCAAGATGCTCGCGGGGGTGAAGAAAGCAGATATGTCGTCAGGACACTATGTCAACATGTAAGTTGGGCTTGTCCGAGCCATGTCATCTGGCTAACATGGTTTAGTTGCGCATCGGAGCTGTCAAAACCACCATGCTCATCGCTCTGGCTCGAGCCTTTTTGCTCTCCAAACCTCCAGGCGCGGACTTTCCTACAAAAGACCCAAATCAGCTGGCGAAGCTGAAGAAAGAAGAGCTTGCCGAGGTCTATCTGAAGGCAGAAGAGATTGTCAAGGCCTCCTTTGCCCGACATCCAGATTACAACGACATTGTCCCAGTACTGCTCGAAATTGGCGTGTCCGATGAGTTATTGGTACGATGTGGTCTAACACTTCACATTCCCCTGCGGCCCATGCTTGGGGGCATTACCAGGGACTTGTCAGAAATGCTCTCTCGACTTCAGGGGCGTGAATTCGCTTGCGAGTACAAGTATGACGGCCAACGTGCCCAAATCCACTGCGACGAGAAGGGAGTTGTCTCCATATTTTCCCGCCATCTCGAACTCATGACAGACAAATACCCCGACCTCGTCGCGCTCGTTCCCAAAATCAGGGGCGAAGATGTCCAGAGCTTCATCATGGAGGGTGAAGTGGTCGCCGTAGACCGGGCCACAGGCGAGCTGAAGAACTTCCAGACATTGACGAACCGTGCCAGAAAAGACGTGGCTATAGGCAGCATCACCATCGACGTGTGTCTGTTCGCATTCGACCTCATGTATCTCAATGGACAACCACTCCTCGACAGATCATTCCGAGAACGACGAGACATGTTGCGGTCCCTCTTTGTGGAGATACCGCATCACTTTACCTGGGTCAAAAGCATCGATGCCACGTCCCAAGACTCGGAAATCGTCCTCGAGTTCTTCAAGTCAGCCGTTGACAGCAAGTGTGAAGGTATCATGGTCAAAATACTCGACAACCTACCTGAACTAGAAGTCCCCGACGACACCGCCGATTCGGGAATTCCCGAAGAGCAGCAGCTCCCTACCTCCTCCGATGCCGCCGCAGTCTCACTCTCCTCAAAAAAGCCCCCCAAGGGAAAAGCAAAAGCAAAATCCAAACCCAAACCAACAGAGACGACCCCCTCCGATACGCCCGTCCCCGAAAAGAAGCCCCCCACCCGCCGCAAACCCCTCCTAGCGACCTACGAGCCCGACAAGCGTCTCGACTCCTGGCTCAAAGTAAAAAAAGACTACATCGGCACCTCCGCCGGCGTCGACACGCTCGACCTGATCCCCATCGCCGCCTGGCACGGCTCCGGCCGCAAAGCCAAGTGGTGGTCTCCCATCCTTTTAGCCGTGCGTAACGAGGAGACAGGATCCCTAGAAGCAGTGTGCAAGTGCATGTCGGGCTTCACCGACTCCTTCTATAAAGCCAACCGCGAGTTTTACGACAAGGACGGCTCGTTCAGTTCCGATGGGGAGCCGAAAAACGTGCATGCGACGAAACCGGGGTTTGTCGAGTACGCGGGGGGCAATCCGGATGTGTGGTTTGAGCCGCAGGAGGTGTGGGAGGTGGCGTTTGCGGATATCACGATTAGTCCGACGTACACGGCGGCGATTGGACTGGTGAGGGAGGATAAAGGGCTGAGTCTGAGGTTTCCGAGGTTTTTGAGGAAGAGAGAGGATAAGGGGATTGAGGAGGCGAGTACGAGTGAGTTTTTGGCGGGGTTGTGGAGGAAGCAGGAGGCGAAGGCACCTGCGCCGCTGGTTGAGGGTGGAAGGGAAGTTGATGAAGCGGGTTTGGAGAATGAGGATGAGGATGAGGATGGGGAATAGGACGTTGGTGAGTGTTCAGCATCCCTTGCCACGTTTTTCTTTGGCAATGCCTCGATCAACGCCGACTGGAAATCATCATAGATGCAAAAGGAAGCGAATTGTAAGAGCATCATTGTGTGTAACAACCACTTTGCATTCGTGCCTCCTTTTTGGTATCTATCTCGCATCTCTTATCGTCCTCCCTTCCACTCCACACATCCTTACTCCTTCCACGCCCTGTACAGGATCTTGCACCCATACTTTTCTCCCTTCTTCAACAACATCTGCCCCTTCCACTCGGGCACATTGCAAGCGTTGACCCACCTGCTGGGCTCAAGGCAGAAGCCGCTGCGCGGCTTGCGAGCGGGAACGCCGTCCACCGCGGGAATGTCGATGTACTTGCCCGTGTAGAACTGGAAGGCGGGCTCGGTGCTGTACACCTCAAGGTGGATCTTGGACTCGGGGTGGAACGCGCTGAGGTTCTTCTTGAGGGGCAGCGAGCGCGTGTCGATGGGGACCGACGAAGGGTCCTCGTTGACGATGAAGCAGTCGTCGATGTCGGGCTCAACAGCGCCGAGGGTGAAGGGGACGTTGCCGGCCTTGACGGCAGGATCGGGGAAGGGCGCGGGGCCGCCGGTGGGGATACCGCCTTCGTCGACCGGGAGGTACTGGTTCGTGGCGAGGGTGACGATGGTGCCTTCGATGGAGGGGCCGCCGGTCAGGTTGAAGTATCTGTTGTTGTGAGCGTCAGCCTGTCGGTTTACACTGGTCCACCGGGAAGACGACGGGAAATACATACGAGTGGTTAGTCATGTTGATGACCGTCTCCTCGACCTCATCATCCAACAGCTCCGCCTCATACTCGATTCCCAGCAAGACCTTCTCCTTGCCATCCTCGCTCTTCTCCTTGCTGACCGTGTAGATGACCCTCGCCTCCACCTTTCCGGGGAAACCCTCGTCGCCGTCCTCGCTCACGAGCGTGAACTGGGCGCTCTCACCACCGTCGATCTTGTCGCTCTTGCCCTCGAACGCGGGGATCTCCTTCACGCCAACGGGAGTAGGGCCGTTCCAGACCTTCTTGCCCCAGCCGACCACGCCGCCGTGCAGGTTGTTGGGCCCGTTGTTGGCGGCCAGGGTGTACGATTGCCCGCCGTTGAGGGAGTCGATCTTGGCGTCCTTGACCCGGTTGGCGACGCGGCCGATGGTCTCGCCGAAGAAGCAGGCGTTGTGCGACTCGTAGGCCTTTTGGGAGGGGAAGCCGAGCACGATGTTGGTGCCGGCGACGTCGAGGGACTGGATGATGGCTCCCAGGGGGATGAAGGAGGCAGTTGGGTTGGACATGTTGGCTGTGTTGTTGTTGTTTGTTGCCGATATGCGCTGCTATACTCGGCTGGTTTGGTGCTGGTGGTGGTGGTGCTTGTTGTTGCTGGAGGAATATGTAGTCTTGAGTGCGGAAGAAGAAGGCGATGATGTCACTGACGCTGTTTCACAAAATGAGAGAAATGATCACGAGATGGAAGCCAGAGGAAACGAAGGGGGAAAGAACGACGATTTGTATTCCATGGTGCTACCACAGGGTCAGTACCGACTACTGAGGAGGAAGGAAGCTCACCCCGCCGCAACTTCCTCCCGAACGGACCGATTCCAGCTTCGATCCATGCGTTCGGATGTGCGGTTTCGCGTTGTGCAATGGTTGTGACACGGGAAACTGGAAGCTGCGATGGGTTCGATGCCAGGGCAACAGAGGAACCTTGGAGCGCCGGGTGTTCCACATGACGGAGCGTCTGATTTCAGCCTATTTTCCTGGTTGTTTGCGCCTTCCCCTCAATTCACCCGGCACGAACCAGCTGTGGACACTGCGATTGACATGGTTGACAGGGTCTGGCTTGCAAGGGGGCAGTTACCTGTTTGGTGGGGGACTGGAGCGCCCTTCTTCCCCGTGGTGGGGGGTCTTGGGGGTTTCTTCGCTTCTGTGGAGGAGACTGCGGGGTGCCGTGAAAGCTTGCTTGGCGGCAGCGATAATTGCTGGGGAAACCACCGGGGTCAATTCAATATTTGTATCACGATAAAATACACTACCTACACCTCACGCCCAGTTCGATGTGTAATTCCAGAAACTGTATGTATGCATGGACTATTCAAATTTGCGCTATTCCAAACTATACTGACTTTTCCACGGTGAGTTCCAGTGGCAGATCTGCGGTGAAAATAATACGAGAGGTATACATGTGGTTTTTGCAAGACCAGTACTTAATTCCCCGACCAGAACGCATACCTTCTCCGTCCGAGTCGTCGTTGTTCTATCAAATAAATATACCGCTTCCTCATTTCTCAACGCTAGGTCCACGCTTTCCTACGACACCGTATGTTACCCAACTGACGCGGTCAATCTTACCGTCCGAATGTCACGGCCGTGTACCTTGGCTAGTTCGTCGTGCGCCTCTTGTCGAACTGAAGCAGCCCTCTCACCAACCTAGTCCAAGGCCTTTCCGAAGAAGACCTGTATTTTGCGATCTGGATTCGGTATCCTTCACTCTATCCCAAACCCGGAAATATTGGAAGATCTCCCTTGTGGTCGAACAGTTGACAGTACCGGGACTGGCTCCAGCTGTCTCCTCCGCAGGATTTGATTGTGGGTTTACGTCTTGGAGAGTTATCGTTAATGAAGCTTCTTTCTTGGTGATTGGAATGCATAAGTTGATATGGGACAAGTCCGGCAGAACAGGTTCATGACTTACATAGACCAGGGTAGTCCTCCCTGAACTCTTTGACAATCACTCTCCTGCTCCCGTCGTTCCAGTCCACATAACTGGGAGCCATCAACTGGTAGAACGACATGAACCCCCAGGTTTGTTGACTGTCCACGGCATGGCCATGAAGCAGCTCGGCCCGCAGTCCACGCAGACCATCTCGAATGAGATTCAGTATGAACCCATCAGCCTGTTCATCTGAAGATACAAAAGTACTCACATCTCCCACCTTGTGAATGTCGGCTTGATGAATAATTTCAATGGGCAATGGGCGTGTGAGCTCGTATCCAATGTATGACTCAGTGGGCTCCAGGGAGTTTCGGGGGTCGATTCTGCTGCATCCCGGTTCCAAGGCTTCGGCAACAAACAGAACGTGGCAGAGATGGGCTTCGCGTGGGTGCAGGACGGGATTCACAAATTGCCCGAGCTCCACTTCAATCAAATTCTCCGAGTCCGAGTTCTCTTGACTACCCGTATCACGGGGTCCCCGCTGGCAGTGGAAAGCGGCGCACATCTCGTTCTCAAGAAGCTGGTTGAACCTCGAAGAGACATAGTCTGGGCAGTGAGCGTAAGCGGTTACTTTCCATACTTCCCCCCGATTGGTCATGTCAATCCGTCTTTTCAGCGGCGCAACAAGAGGATTGATAGACATTTCCAGTTCCAACTCCTCTATAGTGATGTAGATGGATGGTTGACTAGGAAATCGGTTTTCCACTTTCGTCATTGAAAGGTCGACAATAGACCTCGGCTGCACACCGAGCAAACTCAAGTTGGGAAGAAAGACTTTTTGCAGATAAATGATCGATGGCCCGTTGGAGGAGAGCACGTAAGAGCTATCGATGGTTTGGAGCGAGAATCTGTAGTCCCTTGGGTAGTAGTCATAAGCGCCGATGTCCCGAGACCCGAGGTGGCAGAACAAAACATAGGGAAGGATTGTGAGAAAGAGCATGGCAGCAGAGCCATCACATTTCCTACCCATCATGGTTGTTGGCCCATCTTGGTCCATGATATGCGGGTCGAACAGCAAGGCGGTGCGGCCGAAGTCATCACTGGCTACAGCCGCCATGGCCAGTTTCGATAGAATCTTGATGGTCGATACATGTTCTGGTTCGAGGACGTCTCCAGGTAGATGGGGCATTCTCTTGGTCAGGTAAACTGGCTGCTTGAAGAGACCGGATAAAATAAGGGAGAGGCGAAGTCGATCGAGACCGCCCTCATAAACTGAGTTGAAGCCATCGAGATAAATTGGATTGAGCCTGGGATCGGGCTCTGAGTTGTCTTTGAGTTGATGCCAGGAAAGGAGTTGCTTGCGCCAGGAGGAGGCGCCCGTTGGAGCTTCCATCGCGATGTCCTTCAGAAATATGCTCTTTGTTGACTGTTGACTGTTGATGTTGCTGTTTTTTTCAGTATTGCTGCTTGCTGGGGAATGCGGCGGACAGAATGCCGAGTGAGTTGTGTTTCGTCCGAGATGATCACACTGCCTTTTATCGACAAACGCGGTGTGTCGCGGCTTGATGGCGTGTCACGAGTGTACGAGTTGTTTCCTCACAGACGTTGGCTCCTTCCTCGTTGGACGCATGGAATGGGACTGGATGCTTGTAGAGGTAGAAACTTATCTATCATGGTGCCGCAAGTCCCGAGTAAAGGGGAAGTGACCGGGAAGATCAAAGTATCGCAGCAAAATTGGGCAATCCCGTATTTGGCCACATCTCGTTTGCTCTGTAACGGTTCAACAGAACACGCAAACTACCACAAGACTGTTTGACTTTCTGGCTTTCAAGGGCTCCCCTTGCCTCAAGAGTAACTCCCGGTAAAGAATGCAGGAAGTACCTGTCCTCTTGCCGTCAGTAGTGCGACTAGCTTTGTGTTCTGAGGTCGGCTTGCCTCGAGTCGAGGCCAACCTGGTCGGGAGAGTGTCACAAGTAGATGGTTCCTTCGGTATGAAGCATCTAATCGACATAGATTCAATTCCTTGCAAATCATGTGATCCTTTACTGTTGGGATGGGTGTCGTTTCGGGGAGTTATAAGAAGGCGGACATAGTTTCCGTATGGAAGGGGGCATTGTTGGGGACCTGCGTGGTTCGGTATACCGCTTTTTCTCACTCGATTTGGTTTTGCTCAAACAGGTATAGCGGCCCGCTATACCTAATCTAGGTATATAAGCGAGTGCCAGCCAGCTGGTTTACCCCTGCTACCCCCTTGCCAGCCCCGCCAGCCGACTGCAGGTGACCTATACCAACCGAGTTCCCCGTACTAGTAATCTTATAGAATCTCGCCCAGCCACCCCACCTCCTTCCTCCTTCCTTAAACAACTACCTTTCTCGATTCTAATTCGTACCCTCAAATTACTAGAATTACTAGATTAATTAAAATCAATTAAATAATACTACGATTATCGATCGCGATATAGTCTTTTATTAAAGAAGTAAGCGTTAAGTCTAGCGGCGTATTCAAGCTCACTACTATTAAGATCCCCAAGATTTCAATATTAAAAAGTCGACCGACTTTAAAGTAAGTTTTATTTCAAATTTCAATTTACAATATTACTACCTTATTTCATTATTATATCTAACTATAGGTTCTTATCTCACAGCTTCTCTCCCCACCCTTCCAAATACTTAGACCTTTCAAGTCGATAAAATATTACCAAATTCATTTTATTTATTTTCATTATCTTCTTTTAATATATCCTTCTCTTCTACCGATTTAAACGAACCTTGCCAATTTTATAATAATATTACTACCCAACAAAACTTCGGCTATAAAGTTAAGCCCCTCTACTAATAATATTATAATAAGGTTTATAATTGCCTACCCCCCGTTAAGAAGGTTAAGTACAATTATATTAAGGATATTAAAATTCTAATACTTAATTACCTTCTTTTTTATTTCGTTGATATAAATTTAGTTTAAAGTTATAAACCTCGTACTCGAAAGCTTTTCGACGTCGAATTTAATATTGAAGTACCCTTATTAAGTAAGTAGCGGCCTTATATTAAAGAGGCTATTATCTATTTTAAGATTCCTTGTATAATTATTTAATATTAGTAGGTATACCGGAATTAAATTATTTATAGTATTATTTATCCCTTCCGATTAGAATAGTTAGAAATAGAATAATTAGTTTTCGCTACCTTTCTTAATAAATGAAAATTAGGTAAAATTGTATATATTAATTAATTTAAGATATCGGCCCAAAAAACCTTCTATTAATTAATTGGGCGGCTATATACGGATTTCTTATTTTCAACCGATTAATTCAAAGGGTTTATACGCTACTATAATATTATAATTCGTCGGATTATATAGTAATTATCAAAGTTACTAGAAGATTTCCTTCGTTTAGCTATTAACTTTCTTAAATTCGTACGTAAGAATATTGCCCTACCTATAACGCTATTTATTAACCGTTTAATTTATAGCCCGCTTACCCCCTACAAAATAAATATTTATTTTATATCTTTTTTACATTTTTCTTATTATTATTTATATCTTTCTTATTATTAATTAACTTCCCCTCTTTTAAATAGGTTAATAAACAATTTATTATTAATTTCGACGAAACTCCTATCCCCTTCGAATTTCTAGATAATGCTATATATAATATTAGAAGTAATAATACTATTACGGGCAAGACCGATAGGAGTAGGTAGAGTAAGCGGTAAGTAACTTTTATTTTATATATTTTTATAAATAGGTTATAGAAGTTGCCGCTAAAATTAATATTTAAAGGTACGTTAAATACTAGTAAAAGAAGGATAACGAAAGGTATATCAAATATTTCTTTCGTCTTTTATTTTTTTCTTTTATCTTTTATCTTTTTCTTTTATCTTCTTTCTTTCTTTCTCTTATTTATATCTACTTCCTTTCCTCTCTTCTACCCCTTATATTACGCCTTTAAACCGTAAATCGCGTATAAGACCAAAACCGATAGAAGGTACTAATATTGTATCATCCTACTACCTACGGGTAAATAGGTACGATCCGAACTACGGCGGGCAAATAAATATAATACTATATATATATAGGGTTTCCCCTTCTAATTTTTTACCTTTTTTCTTTTCTTTTCCCTATAGTTAATATAATTATTAATTTAAAATAAGACCTTAACCCGACGGAAGAGTAAATTAGTACCGTATCCTCTAACTACTACCTACGGGTAAATAGTTTATAATATAGGTAGAGGCGAGTAAATAGTACGTTCCCTACTTGGCTATAAGAAAGAAAAAAAGAAAAAAGGAGGAAGTTAGGACTTTTACCTTTTATCTTTCCTAAATTCCTAATATCTTTCCCGAATTCCCTTTTTCTTTCCTAGGTCTATTTTCTTTTTTCTTAAGTTTATTTTCTTTTTTCCTAGGCTCCTCCTTTTCCTTTTCCTAATACCTTTTTATACAAATAAAATTAAAGCCTACTATTTAAGGGTAATAATCGAATAGAACGATATTACGGGGCAGAGGCACAGTTAGGGGTAGGGTAAGATATGTGTTATTATGCGGAGGAGGGGAAAGGAGGTGTATATAGAGGGTTAGCTATATAGGCGAGAGCTTTAGAGCTAGCCCGAGGTTACGTATCTATATATATAACCGGACGGTATAATTCTAAATTATATTAAAGTATTCTAGTATATTGTAATAGTAGTGCTTAGCGCTAGGTAGGTTATAGGTAGGATAACCTTGTAATACTATCCCCCCCTTCCGTTTATTTAGCGAAGAAAAGAAAAATTTAATTATATATAAGTATTAGTATTATTATTCCCCCTTTTCTAGACGTTTAATAATTTCTTTAAAATTTATACTATTACGTTTATAAGGCCTTCCTTTTTATAGCGGGATAGGGTAATAATAATAATAGTTTCGGCCAGTTACTATAAGTAGGATAAGTAGTACTAGGGAGGTTTAGGGACGGGGCGGCGGCGTAGTTTAGGGGCGGGATAGCGCTATAAGGGTTCGGGACTATCCGAATCCGAATCCGAATTTATTTCTAATTCGGTAAGGTTCGTTTATAGCCGGTAATTAAATTAGGAGCGGACTTCTAATAGTATAGGGGCCTAAAGGTAATTGTAATAGAATTTTAGAACCTTTTCTTCGTAATTAATAATATTATTTTTAAATTCCTATATAAGGGGGTAATCCCCCTTCTATTTAATTTAGTAATACTAGTAACGGTTCTTACCGAATTAAATATAATCGATTAAGCGTTTAAATTCCTATTCAACGACGTCTATACCGTTATCCGTATATATTATAACGTAGCTATCGTTTATAATAATATCCGAGGAGACGTTTTGGCTAGGGAGGTTTTGGCCGATTTAATATTAAATTATAGAAATGTAGAATATTAATAAATATTTTATATTAATCGGGAGGTCGAAGTAGATTTAGTAAGAATTAGTTTTAATAATATAGAAGGGGCCTTCTTAGCGGAGGGAAAACTTTTAATAGGGGCGGCCATTTACAAAGTTAATAATATTAAAGAGGATTAAATTATTTATTTAATATTTATTTAAATTTATATAGTATTTATTAACGTTAGTCTCGTATTATTCTTAAGTACGGCAGGTCTATTAGGAAATAAAGTCCTAAATTTTTTAGAAATAGTTAGCGAATTTAGTAGCCTTATAATATTTTTTTAATTAAGTAGGAGAGAAGTTGGAGGGCGGCGGGGAATAAAATTTAATATTTATATAAAAGTAATAATTATAATTAATAAAGAATAGGAAGACGTTAGTAGAAGAAGAGATAGTATTATTATTTGAAAATTCTGCGAATACTAATTACTTTACCTAATCCATTTATATTTAATTAATATAGAAGTATAAAAATTATTTTATATTTATATTAATACATTTAGTTTAAGTATTAATTTAAGGGTAGAAGGCGGAGTTAAGTTTATATATAATAAAGAGGCGGTTATAAAAGGTAATTTAAAAATAAGAAATAAATTAGGAGCCTTTATCGGATATAATAGTATCGGGTAAACCGTATAAAAAATAGATATAATTAATAAAGCGATCGGCGAATTCCTCCGCTTTAAAAGTAATATAGGGGATATAGTACTATATTTTTATTAATTGGTCTATAACGACGGCGATATAGTAAAAGGTTTACCCGAAGTATTTATTAGGTAGTAATAAAGTAATATAATTAATTAAAATATTCTTCTATAGGGTTAGGGAAATAGTAGTAGGTTTAAAGAAATTTATAAAGCTGCGTTTAAAAAATTTCGTCTTCGCGTATAAGAAATATCCTTTATAAAAGAGACGAACGTTATAGTATATACCTTCCTAAAAGAATTTGCGAGCGAGTAGGTTATATATAATATTTTTATCCGGGTACTCTACACTAAGCGAATTATATTATTAATTAATTAGTTAGAATTGAAATTTTTTATCTTTAGGGTTAATAATAATATAATTACGCTATTTTATTACTCCGTTAGAGAAGATATAATATTTAGAAAAGGCGCGGCTAAAAATTTTGTAAATTAATAGCGGCTAGTAGCGAAGGGATTTATTCGATAAGTAAGTTGTAAATTCCTATAGAAACGGGAAGGTTTTATAATTAATATAAATAAAATTATTAATTAATTAGTTATTAAAGTCGTTAAGGCCGAGGAAATATAGGTTAAAGGTAGCCGTAGGATTATTAATTTCAAAATAACCTTCTTTGAATTAGGAAGGGTCGAGGAGTTATTTCTAGCGGGCGGCGAAGCAGTTATTTTCTACGCCCGCGGAGTAATTGTTAGATTTACGATTAAGAGTATTTAAATAAAAGTTTTAAGGGCTAAGAATATAGTAGATTAGAAAATTAAATTATAAAAAGAATTAGAATTAGTATATATACTGCTAAGTAAACTACTTATTCGTTGTAAAAGTAATAAGATTTTTATAGTCGCTAAGGATATTAAAGGGGATTTAAGCGCCTTCGAATTTAGGGCGCTACTCTTCGAGGGCTTTAATAATAACGAGGAGCTCCTTATTATAAATATTGTAATTATATTCTTATACGCTATATTTAGCCGAAAAATAGGCGATAAAGTATAAAATACCTTCGTTATTGTATTGAGAGAGTATACTACCTATAGCTTAATTTAAGGTATCCGTTTCTATTATAATTTTTTTAGTTTAATCGTAGATTTTAAGGATAAGGCTACTTATAAAAGCCTATTTAAAGGAGTCGAATGCGGCCTAATAGCGGTCGGTCTAAATCTATAATATATTTTTTATAGTTAGTTTGTAAAAGGGAGCCGCAATTGAAGAAAAAGAGCGTATAAACCGATAATAGAAGTTTGCGAAGCCGAGGAAAGATTATAAGGACTTTTTAAATTTTGGAGCCTACTATTTAATAATTACTTTAACCTTTTCTAAATTTATTTCGATACCGCTTAGTATAATAATAAATTTTAAATACTTAGTATTGTCACGGGTCTACTGGGTGTGCACAGCAGTAGGGGTGGAACAGAGCTTGAGATTGTTGATAAGGAGGAAGAGAGAGCCTGCAGACCTGAAGGTCTGTAGATATAGCTAAGTATTAGAATGAACAAGTGGCCTATACAAGCCGGCCAACCTCGGTCCGAGCCCTGACTGCCTGGTTGCAGCCAAGTATAACCTCTAGGCGCCAACCCGTTACATTACCCCCCTGCTCCCTCTCCCCGCATATATAAATAAAAATTATTATACACAAAGAACTATCCCTAGAATTTAACAAATAGCCTCCTATCTATACCGCAGAGCTTCTATTGAATATTCCCTTAAACTCCAAATACCTATATATATAAAGCCTAAACAATTAAATAAATAAATGAAACAATATAAATAACTAAAATCTCTACGGCCAGCGTAAAGTCTATACGTATCTCGTATACCCGTCCTAAGAGTAAGCCCTTAAGAACTATAACTACAATACTTGTTTTATTACGCGTACGCGACCAAAACCTCTATATAAAATCCCGGCCCTATCTATCCGTATAAACCCTCGTCCTATCTATTCTACCAAAAAAACGCTATAGTAAGACCGTCCCAAATTCCGGATCTACGGTATCTATAACCTCCCTATTTTATATAGAATAATAACGAAGCTTTAGTATATCTTTAATATAATTTCTACGCTCTATACTTATAAGGTAGTATTAGAATACTTCTCCTTCCGGTAATTACTAACCTATATAATTATAGCCTATTATAGTTTTCTATAATTATCTATAAATAGAAGCTATTATTTAAATCTAAAAGCGACCCTAAAGCTTATATTAAATTAGCCGACCGAACTAAACGAGGGGCGGGCAACTAAATCCTAACCTCTTAGAATAATAAATACGGTATTTCCAAGCCGATTCTTAACTCCTTTAGGCAATTATTATTCGTAATTATTATAAATCTCGTTATCCTCAAATAAGTCCCCAACCGGTTCGACAGATATATTCTATAACTATATAACGGCTTTACCTTTACCCTTATTCTTATTAGTAAAACATTCCCTTACTTAATATTATTAGGAATTATAATTTATATAGCAATTCTCCTTCTTCTATCTCTACCGTTATTCGAAAGTAATAGCCGCAGAACCACCCCTTCTCGAAACCTTAGTAGCGCCGATTTGTATAGGATCTCCGGCGTCTATAGCCCCCAAATAATTATTATTATCTAAACGTCGAAAATATTTTTATAGGGCTTTATAGCCCTCTAGGACGTCCGTCTTCTCCTTTAACCGTATTCGCTACTCTTTATTCAAATTACCTATAAAGAAAGTCCACTTTAAACTATCTATCTAATTATTTTAGGCTCTATCGAGGACCTTATTGAAGCGGAGGAGGTAGGGCTTAATTAATTCGTTCCGGCCTTATAAAGTATCGAGGAGTTTTTAGGCTATATATTTATTAAAATTCGTTTCGCCGTAGGATTATCGAAGCTTCTATAATATTCTTACTAGCGTATAATTAGTCAGTTAACGGGCGAAGGAAAGGAAGGTTTTTTAAATAGGTAGTAAAAAATTAGAATAGAAGTAATAAAATTAAGCCTCTAAATTACTAATAGCGTAACTATTAATATAGAATTTAATTTCAACTATATATAACTAAACGTCGAATTCTATAAACTCCCTAGAATATTTATTAAAATGGGGGAGGATTAGCTTAGGTTAAGAGGGCGGGGCTATAAACGAGGGAATAGCTATAGCCTAAGACGCTCTAAGTTCGGCTATTTAAATAATAAGGGTTTAAATAGTAATAGCGAATTATTATTAATACTCGCTAGCACTTTATACCTAAAGAATAGAAGCTATAGTATTTCTATAGATATAAAGAAAAATAAACGGTCGGGGTCTCTTCGAATAGACGGGAAAAGGTTTGGGGATAAAAATTGAAGAAGAGGGTCAATAATATATTACGGGTCTATTGGGTGTATATAGTAGTAGGGGTGGAATAAAGCTTGAGATTATTAATAAGGAGGAAGAGAGAGTTTACAGACTTAAAGGTCTGTAGGTATAACTAAATATTAGAATGAATAGGTGGCCTATATAGGCCGGCCAACCTCGGTCCGAGCCCTGACTGCCTGGTTGCAGCCAGGCACAACCTCTGGGCGCCAGCCCGTTACAAGTATACTTAATATAGAATTTATATTTATTAATATTTATATTAAGGCTTACTTTTACTAACCGGTCGAGAACATTATTAATATAGTATTTATAATCTTATTTATTATCCAAATAAATAAAGACGTTATTAAAGTAAGCGGTAGTATAGATATTAAATATATTATAAAGGATATTATTAATATAGTTTTAAAAGGCGTTAAAGGCGCTCTAGAAGCCGAATGGGACGACGAGATTTTCGAAGAGACTAAAGTAAGTAATAAAAGTAGTAAATTATTCGTAGCCTTCTTTTATATGAATACGGTTGAAAGTAGTAATAATATTGAATTTAGTAAAAATTTTAATATAGTAAATAGCGTCGAATATTTCTTTAATTAAGGGAAGGGGGTAGCGAAATTTAAATATAATATTATTAATACTGCGGTAATTAATATAAATATAGATTCCGCCTCCCGGTTTTTTAATAAGGAGGATTAGGGAGGAGGCTTAGGATTAAAAAGGCTAAATAAATTTCTTTTAAAGGTTATTATCGATCTATTATTTAATAATACTAAATTCGTTTAGGTTAAAAGTATAGCTGCGTACCGCGGACGCTTCTACTCCGGGTTTGAATTCGATTTGAAAATTATAAACGCGGTTGGGGGGGAGTATTTTAATTATAATTTAGCGGAAGGTATTTATATAGTGCTAATACTAATTAAGGAGTTTAGTCCGGATTTGGTCGTTGGTTTTATAGGGTTTATTTACTTTTTTATAAAAAGTATTAATATCTTCGGAAATAATTTTATTAAGGGCGATACCGTTAATTATAAAATATTTATTAATAACCCCCTCGTATTTAATAAAATCCTTATTCGTATTATTAAAGGGGATAGAATTTAAAATTCGGGTAATATAAAGGGTTATTTCTATACTTTAGCCTGCGAAGGCGTCGATTTACGGGTAGAAGTTAGAACTGAAGAGTTTTTTATATTATTAGCTGTAATTAAGGAGGATTTATTTAATAATTTAAATTATTAATTTATTATTAAAAGTAGAAGGTTCTAATTTATTAAAACTATTTTCTATTTATTCTTCGTTGTATATATATTTAATATTTTCTTTTATATTAGCCCGGGTCGTTCGGATAATTTAAAGTTTAAAGCGGTTAGTAAATTTGAAAAAATTAGGCGTTAAAAGCTCTTTGATATTTTTAAAATCGATAGGGCTATAGGGAAAGGAGGGAAGGCGAAGGGGAGCGAAGGAGGCTATTAAAAATATAAGCGTTTAGTCCGGGCCTACGAGGGTACGACCGATAGGCTTAAGGCTAAACCGGTTAATAATTTATTTAAAGCGGCGGCGAAAGATTTATTAAATTAGGGAGGTTAAAGAGGTATAGTATAATATTATAAGGGTTAGGTCGAAGTCTATAATTAAGGTCGGGGGAGGGTCTATATTTAGGGCTAGAGGAGCGGGTTCTACGTCCGTATTTAGGGCTAGAGGAACGGGTTCTATATTTAAAAGGGGCTCTATAGTTAAAAGGGTTCGAATAGTAGCTTCGGTTGGCGAAGGGGGGTAGGAATCGCCCTCGTCTTCGGTATCTTCGATTATAAAAACGTAGTATATTATTATATTAGTTTTCGTTACTTTTAAATTAAGGGGTTGGGAGGTAATCTATAAGGACGGGGCGCGGCGTAGATTCTAATATAAACCGGCTAATAAATAATTGTAGGCTTTATAAGTAGAAGTAAAGGAGAGGGTATTAAAGGGTTACGAAATTGTTAGTAAGTAATAAGCGAATTAAAAGTAGTTAAAGATAATTGGGTTATTAGGGGCGAAATTATAAATAAAGAGATTAATAATCTTGTAATATAGGTTTGCCTATATAGTAAACCGGGAGAAGTAAATAACATTACCGCCTTTTATTTCCTTTTTATTAGCGAAATAAAGGATTTTAAGGGTAATAAGGCGGTAAATTAATAAATAATAATAATAAATAAAAGAATAATTAATAAAACTAAAAGCGGTATAACTTTTATTAATAAGAGTAGAATAGTATAATTTATATAATTTATTAGAAAGGTAAATAGAGAGGTTTAAAGTATTTAATTATTTATAATAGTTATTTAAAGAAGATTTATTTATTTTTATAATATTAAGCGGTATAGGGACGTCTTCTATTCTTCCTATAGATTTAAGCCTTTAAGCGCAATTTAGTAAAGAGGTTATATATTTCCTTAATTAATAACTCTTTATTTATTACCTACGAGGGGGCTAATAAAACCTTATTAATACTAGGGAATCAATTAAGTACTATTAGGGACTATAGTATTAATTTAATAAGATTATTAACTATATCCAAATTATTAACCGTATTTAAATTAGCCGGATTACTAATTATAGCCGCTACGGGAACTACTTTTACCCCTTTTATTATAGTTATAGCTATTATTATAAATAGAAGGAGGGAACTCCTTATAGAAATTTATTTTATTATAATAAGCGGAGGAATAATAATTAGAGCGTCTGATATAGGAAATCCCTGGCATGCTCTGGTAGCCTCCAGAGCCTTGTAGAATAGTCTAGCTTAGTCTTAGAAGGACTGGCCTTCACTGCCAGGACAAAGGTCCTTTGAAACCTTTATCGCCTAAAGAATTTTTAGCACCTGCCTAGGTATATAACCTAGGCCTGGCTTGGCTTCCTAGGCTTCCTCTTCTTCTTATTATCATTATCCTATATAAAATACTATATTATTAGTCTTCTTTAGGATACCGAGCCTTCGGCTCCTTTCCTCGTATTAAATAGTAGTTACAATTTTACGGTTATAGTAACCCGCCGTTCCTTAAGAATATATCGAACTCTTTCGTCGTCTACGCAGTCCCTTCGTTACCTATACGAACCCGCCACGCAAGTAACGAATAAGATTATCGCGGCCGGAAATTCGAGACCCGTATCTAGAATGCTATTTTCAAGTACCGTCTTCGCTGAGTTGTAGTAGGCTAAAACGAGGAACTAGTATGGCCGTTGTCATTGGATATTAAGTTATACTACTAGATTAAACCTCTAAAGCGATACGCTGAATCGTAGTAGGCCTATCGTGGAGGAGGGGATTACCAGCATTATTCTTAGGAATTATTTGGCTGCGGCGTTGAGCCTCTGGTCCAAATAAGGAACGAAGTAATCGAGGTAATGGGAAGATTATCGATAATACTTCTATCAAATACGCGCTTCCGCCTAAGTAGTTTCGAAAATAATACTAGTATTATTTTCGAATTTTAATTACCTTATCCATTAAGGAGTTTAGGCCGACGTTGCAACAAAATAACCGTATAGTGAAAATAGGGATTCTTTTCTCTATTGCCCAATTAAATCGTAGTAGGCTAAGCGATAGACTATTATAGTGAGATAGTAAAGTCACTACTAACCTTCTTAAAAGCGATATCTACAAATAATACTTAACTCGACCGCCCTCCTCGAACTTCCATTATTTTCAAATCAGTCTGGCCGCGGCGTTAAACCCTTAGCCCAAAAAGGAAAATGAGCATAACTATTACGGCGAGACAGCAAAGTCGCTAATAATAATACCCTCTTTTAAACGACACTCCTTAAACGCAATACCAAACGCAACTCTCAACTTGGCCGCCCCCTCCAAGCTCCCCGCGAGAATGGAAGCTTCTAGTGGCCGTCCTACTTTTAAATACTCCTAAACTTTTTTATCTAAGAATAATAACGACGCGCCTTACAAATTCACCGCCTTAATAGCTTATAACCCCGCGCTCACTCTAAAAGCTTTACAATACCCCCAAGTTTCTACGATAAAACCTCTTTAAATAGCCATTAACTTAGAAGCTTTATAATACCTAAGCTTCTTTTACTAGACAACTAAGCGTACCAAACTTACCGTTTGACAACTTTATCACCGCGCTTCAAAAGTAATAACAATAAGAAGCTTCCAATAGCCGCCCCACTTTCAAAATATTTTCAAACTTCTTTCACAAATTCTCTTTAAACTTCTTTATTTTCGTACGATAAGAACTCTCTCGAACGACCGCTTTACTCCCAGCTTACAAACTTTAAAATTCCTAAGCAACTATTACCTAAGTAAGATACTACCCTCCTACCCGATAAGAGATGCAATGAGGTAATAACGATAGAGGCACTTCCTTTACTCTATCGCAGGCAACGAAAACGKTATCGTTTTCTTTTATTGCCGGTATATAAGTACTACCCTAATAACCCCCGAGTATCCCCCGGCTTCGCTCTACGACCCGTCCGCCGTCAAGGCTCGGCTATACTCCGGTATTACAACTAGTAATTCGCCCCTACTACCTTCGATATCTCTATATACCTCGTAGCCTTATCTTTATAACCCTCGAATACCCCCAACTCCCCCGGCTCTCAATACTTATTATAATAATAATATAATATTACTACCTCTATAGCTGATTACTATATTACATAGCGACCTCGCTATCAAGTTAACAATCCCCAATAGCCCGTAGCACCTCTTTACAACTCGTACCAACCCTCTAGTAGTCCCTGCTATTTATATATAGATTAATACAAACTCTAGAAATCTTAGCGGATTTAGCACTTTCAATTGCCCTCTTCTTTTAATATTTTTACTACTCTCGGCCCTTATATATTATTACCCCTAATAATCCAATTTTTTAAATTTCTTAACGGTTTTAGTACTTTTAGCTGCCGTCTCTTTTCTTTAATACTTACAACACTTAATTACCCCTTTTACTACATTATATTTCTTTTCCTTTCTTTCTAATAGGCATTTATTACCGCTATACCCCCGCTTTCCTAGCATAGACTCCCTTCTCCTTAAGCCCCCATAGCCCTCTCGGTTTTTGACGGACAACCACCGGATCTTTATTAATCTTCGCCCCATCAAACCGATACATCCCGTACCGCCCCGGAACATCCCGAGGACTTGGACATTATCGGAGGAGACCTAAACATTTTCGGAAGAGACTTAGAGCACGGACAGATACTTCGGAGGAGACTTAGAATATGGACAGATACATCGGAGGACACTTAGATATCTAAGACTATCGAGGACGATAGCTTTTCTTTTATTATACGGCACTTAATACAGGAAATCCCTAGCATACTCTAGTAGCCTCTAGAGCCTTATAGAATAGTCTAGCTTAATTTTGGAAGGATTAGCTTTTATTACCAGGATAAAGGTCCTTTAAAACCTTTATCGCCTAAGGAATTCTCAACACCTGCCCAGGTATATAACCTAGGCCTGGCCTAGCTTCCTAGGCTTCCTCTTCTTCTCATCATCATCATCCTACATAGAATACCACATTATTGGTCTTCTTCAGGATACCGAGCCTTCGGCTCCTTTCCCCGTGTCAGCGTCCGTAGCGAGTATAAATATTAAATTTTATACGGAAATTAAAAACGTTTTAAAGAATTATAATGCAAATTACAATATTAATTGCGGATAGTTTATTAAGGTTTATAGTGTTACTACTATAATTAATTATAATATAAATAATTATAAAAGAAGAGGCTATATTAGAGGTCGTGTTATAAAGTTTATAAAAATGATTATTAATTTTGGAATAATAAGTATTATTTTTAAATTATTAAGCAAAAATATAAATTAGAATAAATTATTTAGAATAGTCCGAACTTAAGGGTTAGGGAATTTATATAATAAAAGCGGCACAAACTTTATTATTGACTTTATTTTTAAGGAAATAAACCTTTATAGCGTTATCGAAATTATAGTAATCGATAATTTAAATTTATTAATCTTTAAAGTCGGACTAATATATATTTTTACTTATAGTAAGGTCGTTTAATTCGCGGCGGGCGAAGGTAGTTAAGTTGTTATTATTATATCTAATATTAAATTCCTTTTTAATAAAGGCGCTAATAATTTTCTATTTCTATTTTTCTTTATTTAAATCGAAATCGATGATATAGAATAAGGCCGTTTCGTAAATAGAGAAGGGGGCGCCTTCGAAAAACTTAGTAATAAATAAGAATTTTTTATACTTATTAAAAAAAAATATAGAGTTATTTAATTAAATAAAGGTAATCCTTATACGTTAAATATAATATTTTTTAACCTTTTTTAAAAGGGTTTCGCCCTTACTATTAAAAGGTTTAATATAAACGTAGGAGGAATAGTCCCCAAAACCGTCGATAATAGAAACGGATATTATAGCGTCCTTAAAAATAAAGGTTATAGAATTAATATATTTAAATTTCTTCTATAGGGATTTAATAATTCTAATAATAAAGTCGAAGGCCTATTAGAGGGTTTTATTATTTAAATCGAGTTCGCTAACGTATTAATTAATATTAGTATAGGTCTTTTTAAGGACGGAATACTTTTCCTCGAAGAGAATACTATTATTTAGGAAGTAAGTATTTTCAGCCTAGAATTGAGAGTATCGAATTTGGAAATCGGTATATACTTCGTAGAAAGATTAGAACTTTTTTCGGGTAGATTAAAGTAGGGCGAGGGCAACGATAGAGTCGGCGTTAAATAAACGGCCGAAAGAGAGAGAAATATTATAGAAAATAAGGTTAATAAAAAGATTAGTAGTATACTATTCTTCCTTTATAGAGGTAGAAAGGCTATTAGAAATAATAAAAACTATTTAAAAGGTTTTATAAAAATCGGTATTATCCGGGTTAATAATTTAAAGGGAGCCGACGGTAGTAGCTATAATAAAATTATTTATAAAGGGGGTACTAAGTATTAATATTTCTAAGAATTCGATATTAAGTATCGAATTAGTCGATAAGAATTTATAAGTATTTCGAACGGACTCCGTCTTTAAGTAGGTAGGTAGGGGTTTCTTTATAATATTTATAAGAGATATAAAATTTCGTTCAATTAAAAGATAGGATAAAATTTACATTCGTACTTCGATAATAGGCCGAATTTTAAAGTCCTATTTATGCGTATAGCGTTAAAGAGGTATAATAAATTATTACGGGGTAAAAGTATAATTAAAGGTAGGGTAAAATATATATTATTATACGGAGGAGGGGAAAGGAAATATATATAGAGGGTTAGCTATATAGGCGAGAGCCTTAGAGCTAGCCCGAAGTTACGTATTTATATACGTAACCGGACGGTATAGTTCTAAGTTATACTAAAGTACTTTAGTATATTATAATAGTAGTATTCAGCGTTAGGCAGGTTATAGGTAGGATAACCCTATAACAAACGAGACGGTTTATAATAACGAATAGTTAATAGTTAAATAGATCTATAAAGAATTGAATAAAGAGGTAGGCACTAATAACGATAAAGTATTATTAATTATAAATACCGCTAGATTTTATAAGACGAAAGATATATTTAATACCTTCGATAAATATAGTATTAATAGAACTATAATCCCTAATAGCCTTACCCCGCTATTATAACCCTTCGATACCTATATTAATAAATCTATTAAGGTATACTTCTTCGAAGCATACGATAAATATATTAAATAACGATAAACGGTTAATAATAATTTTAATAAGTAGACTCCCGCTAAGAAGAGGATTATATTCACCTATATTATTATATAGGCTATCGACCTTCTAAAAGCTAAAATTTCTAACCTAGTAGTAAAGTCTTTCGTTAATTATAGTCTATCTATTATAGGGTTAGCCTACTTATAACCTACCTAACGCTAAACACTACTATTACAATGTATTAGAGTGCCTCGGTATAACTTAGAGCTATACCGTCCGGTTACGTACGTAAATACGTAACTTCGGGCTAGCTTTAAAATTTTCGCCTATATAGCTAGCCCTCTATATACACCTCCTTTCCCCTCCTCTATATAATAATATATATTTTACCCTACCCCTAATTATATTTCTATTCTATAATAATTTATTATACCTCTTTAGTATTGCGCGCGTAAATAGGATTTTAAAATTCGGCCTATTATCGAAGTACAAGCGTAGGCTTTATCCTTCTTTCAATTAAATAAAAATTTATATTTTTATAAATACTATAAAGAAACTCTAATCCGCCTATTTAAAGACGGGGTCCGTTCGCAATATTTATAATTCCTATCGATTAATTTAATAGGCGATATTAAACTCCTAAAAGTATTAATATTTAGTACTACCTTTATAAATAATTTTATTATAGCTACTACTGTCGGCTCCCTTTAAATTACCGACCCGTATAATATTAATTTCTACGAAACTTTCTAAATAATTCTTATTATTTCTAATAGCCTTTCTACTTCTATAAAAGAGGAATAATATATTATTAATTTCTCTATTAATATTATTTTTTATAATACTTTTTTCTTTTTTAACCGCTTATTTAACGTCGATTTTATTATTACCTTCGCCCAACTCTAATCTATTTAAGAGGAGTTCTAATCCCTTTATAAAGTATATACCTAATTTAAAATTAAAAACGCTCGCCTCCTAAATAACGGCGTTCTCTTTAAAAAAAAGTATTCCGCCCTTAAAAAAACCTACGCTAATACTAATTAATACGTTAACGAATTCGGATTAAATAATAAAGCCTTCTAATAAGCCTTTAATTCTATTATTAAAACTATTAAATCCTTATAGAAGAAGTTTAAGTATATTAATTCTATAGCTTCCGTTCTTAAAGATACTATAATATCCGCTTTTATTATCGATAGTTTCGCGGACTATTCCTCCCGCGCTTATATTAAACCTTTCGATAACGAAGGCGAAAACCCTTTAAAAAAGGCTAAAAAATACTCTACTTAGTATATAAAGATTACCTTTATTTAATTAGATAACCCTTTATTCTTCTTTAATGAATGTAAAAAGTTCTCGCTTATTATTAAATCCCTCGAAAACGCCCCCTTTTCCGCTTATAAAACGGCCCTATTCTATATTATCGACTTCGATTTAAATAAAGAAAAATAGAAATAGAAGATTATTAACGCCTTCGTTAAAGAGGAATTTAATATTAAATATAATAATAATAACCTGATTACCTTCGTCCGCCGCGAATTAGACGACTTCGCTATAAGTAAGAATATATATTAATCCGATTTTAAAAACTAGTAGACCTAGATTATTAATTGTTACAACCTTAATAATACTATAAAAGTCTATTTCCTTAAAAATAAAATTAATAATAAAATTCGCGCCGCTTTTACTATATAAATTCCCCAACCCTTAAATTCGGATTATTTTAAATAACTTATTTTAATTTATACCCTCGCTTAATAATTCGAAAATAACGCCTACTATTCTAAAATTAATAATCCCTTTTATAAACTTTATAACCCTACTTCTAACGTAATTTCTTCTTCTATAATTATTTATATTATAATTAATTATAATAGTAACGCTATAAATTTTAATAAACTATCCGTTACTAATATTGTAATCCGTATTATAATCCTTCAAAACGTTTTTAACTTCTATATAAAATCTAACGCCTATACCCGCTACGGGCGCCCTAGCTACTACTCCTCTATTTACTATAATAAAATAAATTTCTATAAAGAATTCCTTCCTTCTACCTATAGTAGTAGCCGCGGCCGTAGTAAAAAAAGTAGGGGCGGTTCCCGTAGTAACTATAATTAATAATCTAGCTAGTCCGGGTATAGTTAGTAGTTTAAATATAGTTAATAATTTTACTAAATTAATACTATAGTCCCTAATAATATTTAATTAACTCCCTAATATTAATAAGGTTTCGTTAACCCCTTCTTAGATAATAAATAAAGAGTTATTAATTAAGGAAATATATAGCCTCCTTATTAAATTATATTTAAAGGCCGGAACTTATAAGAAAAAAAAGAAACGTCCTTATATTATTTAATATTATAAAAATAAATAAATCTTCTATAGATAACCGTTATAAATAATTAAATATTTTAAACCTTTCTATTTACTTTTTTAACAGGCTATATAAATTATATTATTCTACTCTTATCGATAATAGTTATACTATTCTTAATTTTATTAATTATTCTTTTATTTACTATTATTACTTATTAATTTACCGCTTTACTACCCCTAAAATCCTTTATTTTACCGACGGAAAGGAAATAAAAGGTAGTAATATTATTTATTTCTCTCGGCTTATTATATAGGTAGATTTATATTATAAAATTATTAATCTCTTTATTTACAATTTCGCTTCTAATAATCTAATTATTTTTAACTACTTTTAATTCGCTTATTATTTACTAATAATTTTGTAACCCCTTAATACCCTCTCCTTTACTTCTACTTATAAAATCCGCAATTACTTATTAACCGGTTTATATTAGGATTTACGCCGCGCCCTATCTCTATAAATAATCTCCTAACCCTTTAATTTAAAAATAATAAAAATTAATATAATAATATACTATACTTTTATAATCGAAAATATTGAAAATAAAGGCGATTTTTACCCTCCTTCACTAACCGAAATTATTACCCGAACCCTCCTAACCGAAGAGGCTATTCGAACCCTCCTAATTATAGAATTTACTCTTTTAACTTTAAATATAGATTTTTCCCTAGCTTTAATTATAAACTTTAGCCTGGCTTTAATAGTACTACGCTACGCCTCCTTAGCTTCCTTAATTTAATAAATTTTTCGCCGCCGTTTTAAGTAAATTATTAACCGGTTTAGCCCTAGGCCTATCGGTCGTACCCTTATAGGCCCGGGCTAAATATTTATATTCTCGATAATTTCCTTCGCTCTCCCCCGCCTTCCTTCTTTTTTCTATAGCCCTATCGACCCTAAAAATATCGAAGAATTTTTAGCGCTTAACTTTTTTAAATTTACTAATTGCTTTAAACTTTAAATTATCCGAATAACCCAGACTAATATAGAAGAAAATATTAAATATATACGTGACGAAAAATAAATAGAGGATAGTTTTAATTAATTAAAACCTTCCGCTTTTAATAACGAATTAATAATTCAAATTATTAAATAAATTTTCTTCGGTTATAATTAATAATATAAAAAGTTCTTCGGCTCTAATTTCTACCCGTAAATTAATGCCTTCGCGGGCTAGGGTATAAAAGTAGCCCTTTATATTGCCCGAATTTTAAATTCTATCCCCCTTAATAGTACGAATAGGGATTTTACTAAATATAAAGGGGTTATTAATAAATACTTTATAATTAATAGTATTACCCTTAATAAAATTACTTCCGAAGATACTAATACTTTCTATAAAAAAGTAAATAAACCCTATAAAACCGACGATCAAATCCGGACTAAATTCCCTAATTAATATTAATACTATATAAATACTTTCCGCTAAATTATAATTAAAATATTCCCCCCTAACCGCACTTACAATTTTAAAATTGAATTTAAATTTAGAGAAGAGGCGCCCGCAGTATGTAGCTACGCTTTTAACCTAAACGAACTCAATATTATTAAATAATAAATTGATAATAACCTTTAAAAGAAATTTATCCGGCTTTTTTAATCCTAAGCTTCCTCTTTAATTCTCTTTATTAAAAAATTGGGAGGTAGAATCCGTATTTATATCGACTATTGTAATATTAATAATATTATATTTAAATTTCACTACCCCCTTCCCTTAATTAAGGAAACGTTCGATACTATTTATTACGCTAAAATTTTTACTAAATTCAATATTATTATTACTTTTAACCGTATTCGTATAAAAGAAAGTTATAAGTAATTTACTACTTTTATTACCCGTTTTAATTTCTTTAAGAATCTTATCGTCCCCTTCGGCTTCTAAGGCGCTCCTAGCGCTTTTTAGAACTATATTAATAATATTCTTTATAATATACTTAATATTTATATTATTATTTACTTTAATAACGTCTTTATTTATTCGGATAATAAATAAGACTATAAATGCTATATTAATGATATTTTTAAACAATTAATAAAAGCGGGCCTTAATATAGATATTAATAAATACGAATTCTATATTAAATATACTAAATATTTAAAATTTATTATTACGCCGGGCGGTATTAAAATAGACCTAGAGAAGGTTAAGGCTATTATTAAATAGTAAATTCTAAAATTTAAGAAGTCTTTCTAATCTTTCTTCAATTTTATAAACTTTTACCGACGGTTTATATATTCCTTCTCTTTAATTGTAACCCCCCTTTACAAATTAATTATAAAAAACGTACCGTAGATTTAGACCGACCGTTACTAAACTATATTCGATTCTTTCAAATAGGTTTTTACTAACGGCCCTGTCCTTAAAATCTATAATTAAATTAAAAAAATTATAATAGAAATAGATATTTTAAATTGGGCCGTAGGCGGTATACTCTCTTAATACAACGATAAAAGTATTTTATACTTTATCGCTTACTTTTTAACTAAATATAGCGTATAAAAATATAATTATAATATTTATAATAAAAAATTCTTTACTATTATTAAAGCTTTCGAAGAGTAGTACCCCGAATTCGAAAGCGCTTAAATTCCCTTTAATATTTTTAATAACTATAAAAATCTTATTACTTTTATAACGAATAAATAATTTATTTAGTAATATATATATTAATTTTAATTCTTCTTACAATTTAATTTCCTAATCCGCTATACCCCTAGCCCTTAGAACCTTCGTTTAAATACTTTTAATTGTAAACTTAACGACCGCTTTATAAGTGTAAAAGACGACTGCTTTGCCGTCTGTTAAAAATAATTCTTCGACTCTTTTTAATTCGAAGAAGGCTATTTTAAAATTAATAATCCTATAATTACTTTTAACTTTTATTTCCTCGGCTTTAAAGATTTCGATAATTAATTAATTAATAACTTTATTTATATTAATTATAAAACCTCCCTATTTCTATAAAAGTTTATAATTTATTTATTGGATAAATCCCTTCGCTATTAGCCGCCATCGATCTATAAAATTTTTAATTACGCCTTCTCTAAGTACTATATCTTCCTTAATAGAATAATGAAATAGTATAATTGTATTATTATTAATTCTAAGGATAAGGAATTTTAATTCCAATTAATTAATTAGTAATATAATTCGCCTAATATAGGGTACTTAAATAAAGATATTATATATAATTTATTCGTTTGCGAATTCTTTTAGGAGGGTATATATTATAACGTCCGCCTCTTTTATAAAAGCTACCTCTTATATACGAAGATAAAATTTCTTAAATGTAGTTTTATAGGTTTTTTCAAACTTATTACTATTTCCTTAATTTTATAAAAGGATATTTCAATTAATTATATTACTTTACTACTACTTAACGAATACTTTAGGTAAACCTTCTACTATATTATTATTATTATAAATAAATTAATAAAAATATAGTATTATATCCCTTATATTATTTTCGAAGCGGAAGAGTTCGCTAATTATTTTATTAACTGGATCTATTCCCTATATAATTTATTTAATACTATTATATTTAATAGGGGCTCTTAATTCATTTTCTATTTCTAAATTACCCTCTATAATCGCTTCTTTATTGTATAAAAATTCAATTCTGCCTTCTATCCTTAAATTAACGCTTAAACCGAATATATTAATATAAATATAGAATAATTCCTATACTTCTATATTAATTAGGTATAAACGAACTAAATAAAATAGTTCCCGCTCGTAGAATTTTCGGGCAATAATACTATCTCCTCCTCTATAAATATTTCCTTATTCTTTATTAATTATAATTATTACCCTCGTATAAATATTAAATTTTATTCCCCGCCGCCCCCTAACCTCTCCCCTATTTAATTAAAAGAGTATTATAAAATTATTAAATTCGTTAATTATTTCTAAAAGATTTAAAATTTCGTCTCTTAATAGATTTACTATATTTAAGAATAATATAAAGCTAATACTAATAAGTATTATATAAATTCAAATAAATATTAAGTAAATAATTTAATCCTTTTTAATATTACTAACTTCGCTAACGGCCGCCCTTATTAAAAATTCTCCCCCTATTAGAAAGGCCCCTTCTATATTATTAAAACTAATTTTTATCGGATTTACTTCGACCTCCCGACTAATATAAAATACTTACTAATTTTCTATGTCTCTATAATCTAATATTAAATTAGCCGAAGTCTCTCTAATTAAAACGTCTCCTTAAATATTATTATTAACGATAGCTATATTATAATATAAATAAATAATGGTATAGATGTTATTAAATAGAATTTTAAACGCCTAATTAATTATAGTTAATTCGGTAAGAACCGCTACTAATATTACTAAGTTAAATAGAAAGGGGATTACCCCCTTATATAGGAATTTAAAAACTATATTATCGATTATAAAAAGAAGATTCTAGAGTTTTATTATAATTACCCTTAAGCCCCTATACCCCTAAAAATCCGTTCTTAGCCCGATTACCGGCTATAAGTAGACTTTACCGAATTAAAAACGGATTCGGACTTAAATTCGGACTTAAGTAATCCCGAACCCCTATAGCGCTACCTAACCCCTAAACTATACCGCCGCCCCGCCCCCGGGCCTCCCTAATATTATTTATCTTATTTATAGTAACCGCCCGAAACTATTACTACTACTACTTTATCCTGGCGCGAAAAAGAGGGCTTTACGAATATAATAGTATAAATTTTAAAAAAGTTATTAAACGTTTAAAAAAAGGGGTATAGTATATAATTAGATTTTTCTTCGCTAAATAGACGGAGGGGAGGGATAGTATTATAGGGTTAATTTATTTATAACCTATTTAACGCTAAATATTACTATTATAATATATTAGAATACTTTAGTATAATTTAAAGCTATATTGTCCGGTTACGTACGTAAATACGTAACCTCGGGCTAGCTCTAAAGCTTTCGCCTATATAGCTAGCCCTCTATATATACCTCCTTTCCCCTCCTCCGTACAATAACATATATCTTACTCTACCCTTAATTATACCTTTACCCCGTAATACTATTTATTTACCCTAATAGTTTAGAAGATTAGAAAATTAAGATAAAAGGTATTAATTAGAGGGATATTGACTTTTTAAGGTTTCAAAACGCCGATAATATTAAGGTTATTAATAATTATATCGAATTAAAACTAGAAGGGGAAGCCGCCCTCAACGAATTAAATATAATTTATAATAATTATACTATATCCTAACTAAAAGCCTTCTATAAATAATAACGTATCTTCGGCTTTAATAAATTAAGGAAGGTTAAATTAGTTATTAAACTTAAAATAATTAACGAGGAGGCCCTTATTACGGCTGAAATAAAGATAGATAATAAAACTATTAATATTAAGTAGGAGGAAGGAAATTTAACGGCACCGATTCTAATCGATTAACGTTATTACCAATATTAATCCTCGTCTTTATTTTTAATAATAATTACCTCCTCTACCTATATAAATACCTTACCTTTTTACTACTTTCTTTCAATACCCTACATATTATTTTTTCACTATTGCTTCCCTCTCGATTTTATAAAACACTTAATTAAATAATTCTTATTTAAAATATACGGTTCAATAATATCCCTCTATCGCTCTCGAATCTAGCCAAAATAATAACCGCCGTCGCTTTCAAAGGAAATAATATATATAAATCCAAAGGAAGAAGGTTACCGGTAAATAATATTATATTTATCGTTAATAATAAAAATTCTAAAATCCTTAAAGTCTTTTATTACGTCTATAAAAGGAAATTAAATCTAATTAGCAATATAAATTATATAGCTATTTACGTACAAACAATATCGATAATCCTAAGGTTAATACGAGGTATAGTTGTAAGGGGATATTTGAAAATATCGTCGTTTTTATAGCTAATATTATTGATAATAGATGAAAAGAAGGATAAAAAGACGAAATAAATAGGAATCAAGAGGTTAGCTATCACTAGAACCCCCTCTTTTACCAAGATTGGGCACCCCTAAAATAGCTACGTTCACATACCTACTTTAAGCGCCCAAAGGTTACAGCGGGCTTGCAAATAGCTTGCAACTGGGCGCCAACTTTACTATAAGAAGTCTAGTCTGGAGGTTAGTAAAACCAAATCGAATGAGTGGAAGCGGTATCAAGACCGAACCAGGCTGGTTCTTCCACAGCGGGTTTAGCTCAGTTGGGAGAGCGTCAGACTGAAGTCCACTTCACTCATAAATCTGAAGGTCGTGTGTTCGATCCACACAAACCGCATCTTTTTGTTCTTTTTTAGCGAATGGATTATATCCATTCAGTACCGGTTCGTAATCCGATGATGCGCATCAATGTTTTTATTGTTTCTTTTTGGCCGAACGATAAAGGTAGGCCGGGTGTATAGCGTCATATGGCCATAACGCGCACCTTGTTCCCCTGCCCCTGTTTTTTAGAAGGGGATTATCCCGGTGCACGACGCTGCTAACATCGTGAGAGCTGCTTGAAGGGCGTCATCAACTTGCCTTTTGAAAGTGAAAAAAGGAGTCGTCATCGAGTTATTCGGTGCCAGCAAACAGCCCCGGTGCAGCCAATCGCCGCATCCGGAAGCGGGTGGAGTCACCGTTCCAGCAACATTCCGGGCCCGCCGCTTCCCGCTCCCGCCGAAGTCCACGTAGGTCGCCGAACCCGCTGCAGGGTACACCGTGTCACCAATACCTTATCACTTTCCGCTTCTCAAACGACCTTCCGCTCCCGCCCTCACTCACCTTTCCATCCACCATCTCATATACCCTTAACGCCGCTTCGAATCGACGACCAGCAAGAATGGCACAAAACGAAGTCTTCCAGTACTCCCTCATCTCCGCCCTGATGGACGGCGTCGCCACGCACGGCACCCCCATCTCCCGCGTCCTGGACCACGGCAACCACGGTCTCGGCACCTTCAAGTCCATGAACGGCGAGATGATTGTCCTCGATGGCGTCTGCTACCAAATGAAGTCCGACGGCACCGTCGAGCACATCCACACGCCCTCGGAGGTGATCACGCCCTTTGCGACCGTGACCCGGTTCAACCCGGACGTGTCGACGCGGGCCACCATCTCGAGCAAGAAGGACCTGTCGGTGTTGCTGTCCAAGCTATTTCCCCAAGGCAAGAACCACTTCCTGGCCATCCGCATGGACGGGACGTTCAAGAGGATCGAGGTGCGGACGGCGGGGGGTCAGTGCTTTCCGAGGGAAGGCATGGTGGCGGTTGCGGAAAGGCAGACGACGAACACGTTCGAAGCGGTCAAGGGCACGATCATCGGGTTCAGGTGTCCGGCGTACGTGATGGGGCTTAATGTGGCGGGCGATCATTTGCACTTTATCGATGAGGAGAGGCAGAAGGGCGGACACATTTTGGAGTTTGAGACCGAGGGCGATGTGGAGGTTGGGGTTTCGCTGATGTCCAAGTTTCATTTGGAGGTGCCGACGGAGGATGAGGAGTTCAATGAGGCGTCACTGGTGCATGACAAAGATGGTATCGAGAAGGTGGAGGGTTAAGAGAGGCTGGAACAAACAAGGACGGTGAGGAGGAATGGATGCATGTCACGAAAGAATATGAAGATAATGATAATTCACAAGAAAGGGAAAACGGCCCGGGCAAAAAAAACTATGACTTTAATTAAATGGTTGGTGCAAAAGTGAAAAGGAGGAAAAAGATAAACTTGGTAACTCCCTCGGTAAGGATCGAACTTACAGCCTCCAGATTAACAGTCTGACGCGCTAGCCAATTGCGCCACGAGGGAGAACAGATGATTGGTTGTTGAAAAGGTGGGGTGAAACTGGCCTTCATGTAGTCGTATTACAGAACAACGCCGAGAGGTGAAGACAGAGGAAGTCATGGACTTCAAAGCTGTGCCAAAGATGCGACAACGATTGTGGTACGTAGCAGCTCAAGACTTAAGATATAGTTACTTGAGAGAATATTTGGCTAACGCTATACATGTCCGGGATGTGAAGACCTCATTCTCTAGGTAGGAAAAGGCTGTTGTTAGAGTGGTCTCACTGGAGTAAAACAAGAGTGTTTCTTCCCTCCGAAGGGGTAAGAAATACCTAGACCCTTTGTCTGTGTTTTCTTGAATCTCGGTCCAAAGTTGAACGGTGAAGGACAACTCGTACGATGGATCAAAGAGAAGTCTCTGGGCAATTCTTGGGTAACTCTTCGTGAGACCATGCGAGGGTAAGAAACTCAGCAAGGCCCGGCTCCGAGATCCCCGCAACTCCAAGATCACAAGCACCGACTCCGCTTCTCGGCCCGCATACCGAGCAATGCCATTGCCGGGCTTCAACTTCCGAACTAAAACAAGCCATCGGAACTTCACCCCTGATGCATTGGCGGGAAAAGTTACGGCGTCAGGACGTCAACGGTAACCCTGCCCTTGGAGATGGCCCTGCGATGTAACATGCACCCCAGAATCTCGGCCACTCGAACATGGGTACAACCACAGCATGAAGCTGTAAGTCATGCACACGATGCTACTGTAGATCAAGATGCCTACCTCATCGATGCGGTGCCGACTCGCAAGATATAAAGCTGGGTCGCAACATACCTCTGACTCTTGCACCGACAAGGCAAGCTCCTCGACGTCGATTGCAAGTAAAGACACCCCAAAATGGCTCGCTCTCTGCACGCAGTCAGCCATATCTTGGTGACAGCACTAGCCATCATCCCATTCACCTTCGCAGACCTTACCACCACCATCGACCCTTCCTCCAACTGGGGAACCTGGGAAGGATGGGGCACGTCCCTCGCCTGGTGGGCAGCAGCCTTCGGGACGCGTGACGACCTCGCCAACATCTTCTTCACGACCCAAACCACGACCCTCAACGGCGTCTCCCTGCCCGGGCTCGGCTTCAACATCGCGCGCTACAACGCCGGCGCGAGCAGCTGGAACAGCATCAACGGCACCAGCATGGTGGTCTCGCCCAAGATGATTCCCTCGCGCCAGATCGAAGGTTTCTGGATCGACTGGGCCTCCACCAGCCCCTCTTCAGCCAGCTGGAACTGGTCCGCCGACTCTGCCCAGCGCGCCATGCTCTCCAAAGCGCGCTCGCGCGGCGCCAACATCCTCGAGCTCTTCTCCAACTCGCCCATGTGGTGGATGTGCAAGAACCACAACCCGTCCGGCTCCGACGACGGCAGCTCCGACAACCTGCAATCGTGGAACTACCAGAGCCACGCCGTCTACATGGCCACGGTAGCCGAGTACTTCGCCGACACTTGGTCGACCAAGTTCACCAGCGTCGACCCCTTCAACGAGCCCAGCGCCACCTGGTGGAACGGCAAGACCGGCACGCAAGAAGGGTGCCACTTTGACGTCTCGACGCAGGCCACCGTCCTCAACCACCTGCGCAGCGAGCTCGACTCGCGCGGCTTGTCATCGACCGTCATCTCCGCGTCAGACGAGAGCTACTACGACGACGCAGCCAAGACCCTCCAAAACCTCGGCTCGACCGCGCTCGCCAAGATCGCCCGCGTCAATGTGCACGGCTACCAGTACGGCTCCGGGCGGCGCGACTCCGTCCGCAGTCTGGCGACGCAGTACAGCAAGAAGCTCTGGCAGAGCGAGTACGGCGAGGGCGACGCGACCGGCCACGACCTAGCCAGCAACCTGCTCCTGGACCTGCGCTGGCTGCGGCCGACGGCATGGGTGTACTGGCAGGTGCTTGACGGCGGCGGGTGGGGGCTGGTCGATGCTGATAATGACAAGAAGACGGTTGGCCAGCCGACGCAGAAGTACTTTGTGCTTGCGCAGTTTGCTAGGCATGTGAAGCCGGGGATGCGCATCCTGGATGGCGGCAGCGATTACGCGACGGCGGCGTATGATGCGGCGAACAAGAAGCTGGTCATTGTCGCGGTCAACTGGGGAAGCGCGCAGTATCTTAACTTTGATCTGTCCAAGTTTAAGACGCCGGGAGTGAATGGCGCGGTGGTGAAGAGGTGGGCCACGCAGATTGGCGCGTCGACGGGGAAGAGGTATGTCGCTTCTAGCGACACGACTATTAGCGGCACGAAGTTTTGGTCGTATTTCGAGAAGGAGATGGTGCAGACTTTTGAGGTTGAGGGTGTTGTTTTGTAGTGTGTAGGATGATGTGGGAGCACGTACATCATGTGGAGGATTTCTTTGGGCGCACAGACGAACAAGGTCAGAACACCCAGCGGCAGAACGCAACATCGCCAAAATCCTGAACAAAAGGAACAAAAGACGGTGATAGCAACAACATGAGTGCAATGTATAAAAATAAATGACTGAGATGACGAGCAGAAATCAAACGAGATCATTTATCCATCAGGACACAAGGCAAAAATGGGAAAAAAGAAATATTGTGACAAGAGTGGGATTCGAACCCACGCCCTTTCGGACCACGGATTTCTTGGAGAAGATTAAGGGTTTACCTTAACGTGGCGCCTTAGACCGCTCGGCCATCTTGCCTTGGTGTTTGCTGGAGGTCAAATTCTGCACATCATATCATTAATCGCACACACTTGCATGTTTCACAAAGTGTCACAAGAACTTCGCGGACAAACACCCAACGTTTTGTGTATATACGGCTGGAGTTTTCGTGAAATTTTGAACATCAATAAAAGAGCGTGTCGGAAAGCTTCGATTATTGCATACTTATCTGCTCTTATAGGTGGGTGTTGAGCTCCTCAACGGTAGTGTTCAAGGGGTGCGTGTAGGCTGGTTCGAAGTGGACTGAGAAGCACCTGTGTATTATAGGTTGATTTGTTTTAGACGCTCTTTTATCTATTAATAATATTAGTCTAAGGCTCCAAGACGCAGAAAACAAACCGTCTCTCTGACTACGTCACGGCGAACACAGCAACGGCAACTCCCCACGGCATCGCCACCGTCCCACAAACAAGCTCGCGGCAACTTGACGGCCTCCAGTAACACTAACCGTCCAAAGCATAGCCGCTGGTATCCTTCGTCTTCAAATACGCCACCGCAATCTTCTGCAACTGATGTCTCTGCACCTTGCCAGTAACAGTAGCCGGCCATGTATCCATCCCCAGCTCTTCCAGCGTGATGACCTCCCCGAGCGAGAATCCCGATCCCCCGGGCACCATCTGAAGGAACATCTCGTTGATGTCCGTCGCCGTCACGTTTTCGGGCAAGCGGTCAAGAATGACGTAGGGCATCTCGCCGTGCATAGGGGACGGGATACCGATTACATAGGCCTGCGAATTTCGAGCGGATTAGTAAAAGTCCGCGAGCCACTGCGTCCACTCGAAGAGTGTCTGAAGCTAAGAGGGGCAGTCAACTTACCTCAACCGACAAGTGCCTGGCCAAGAACGCCTCTATAGCCCTAGGATTGAAGAATCCGGCAGAGCTCTTCACGATATCCTTCATCCTGCCCACAACAAACACCATTCCGCTCTCATCAATCACCGCCAAGTCGCCCGTGCGGAACCACTTCGTGCCCTCCCTATCGCGGTAAAACATCTGCGGCGCATACCCGTCGAGATAGCCATCGACAAACGCCTCATTCGAGATGTGCAGCTCGCCCTGATTACCCCGGGGCACCACCTCCCACTCCTTCTCCTTCTCAGCGGTAGCCTGCTCATCCTGCGCCACCTTCTCAACATCAACAACCTTAACCCTCGTCCCCGGCGTCGCCGTTCCCACAGGCATCACATCCCCCAACGGCTTCGGCATCCCCTCCTTCAGGACAGCAGGAGGGTACCCCAAAGCACCAACGCCCTCGGTCATACCAAACCCCGCCATGAACACCACACCTTCCCCAATAACACCCAGCATCTCCCGCAACCGTTCCAGAAACCAAACCGTGATGATCTCGCCACTAACGAACACACCCCTAACCGACCGGATTTTCGCAGGAGCAAAGTCCTTGTGTTTAGCCAGCAGCACCAGCTGGCTGCGCATCAGCTCCAGATTAGTCACGCCGCACCGCTCGATGGCTTCCAAATTCGCAGACACGGAAAAGACGCGCGAGGGAATGACGACCGTACCGCCGATGTGCCACTGGATTAGGGGGCCGGTCATGGAGAGGGCCATCATGTTGGCGGCGAAGATTAGGCCTACGGCTTTTTGGCCGCGGAGTTGAGAGGGCCGGGCGGTATGCGAAGCGACGGCCGCGCATACGTTTCTGGTTGTTCTGGGTACGCCTTTAGGCTGGGAGGCTGAGGTGCCGCTGGTGAAGAAGATGTTGGAGATGCGATCTGGGCGATCGCGAACCTGCTGAGCTGAGATGCTGCTCTCTTGGTCGGTGAAGGGTGGCTGGGGGGAGGCGATGTCCGAGGCGAAGGAGATCCAGTTACCACCACCGGATGCGCGGCGTGCGGTGCTGAGGGGGGAGAGGCAGATGCCTAGGAAGAAGCTGCTGCCGCCAGAGTCAGACGCTTGATCGCCTGCCGCTGCTGCTTCTTGCCGAAGTTTATCGACAATCGCGGCGGACTCCTCGTCTTCAACAACCACGATTGCGGGCCTCAGCCGACGGAAGTAGTACTCCTTCAGCTGCTGGTCGTCGGGCAGGGTGGAGTGAAGCAACTGGACAGTTCGGCAGACGAGGGTATGGCACTTCAGTGCCGCAGCCCACATGACGAGCGACCATTCGGCGCCGTGCGGAATGAAAGTGAGAATGGTCGAATCGGCGGAGACGTTGTATCCGTCAAGAATGGCCCCGAGACGAGCAGTTCCTCGCTGCATCTGGTCGTACGACCAGATCAGCATCGAGTCTTGGTGCTTGGGATCGATCGTGGATTTGACGGGGCATGATGGCTTGCCGACGAGGGCTTCAAGGTGGTTGGCGGGCTGCCAAAGGGAAACGAGGGCGGCCCTCTCGGGATCAAAGTCGATGCCGTGCTGGAGAATGGACCATACGGAATCACCGCAGGGCGGAGGCGGACCGCCGTCGAGCTCAGAGGTAGGCAGAGTTTGAGTCATTGTTGTTATTGTTGTTGTTGTGGTAGAGTGGAGGAGTCGAGATGCATGGGACAGAATCCGCGGCTCGAAGGATGCGGAGAGATCTGTTTAAATACCTCTAGAAGGTAGTTACAGGGTCAGATCGACCTTAGCTGTAAATCTGGCGAATGATCGCCTGGTGACCTGGCTGACTCGTTAGTGCGAGGGCAAGGCTATGTTCGCAAAGGTGGGGGTTACTCACCATCCAGCAGCGTCACACAGGATGTTTCCCGGAGGAGGGCAAGAACTTCGGCTGTGGGATATGCTTGGTGCCCTCGTTGTTTTGCGTCTCGATGTATGTAATATGATCTCAAAGTTCTGATATGACCTGGTTTGGTCTGAGAAGATGTTCGATCGGCGCAGTGAGGGTGACAAGAGGGAGGACGTCCGCACTAAGGAGCCTGGCCCGACCTAATCTGAGACATTCTTAATTGTGGATCAGAAGATAACCGAAGATCGGTGCGGCTGACTGGCTTGGCGTGTGCTTGAGTACCTCAAGGTATTGGTTGCAAGAAGTGGGCTACACGTACACACGGAGCTCTGTTACGGCCGTCGAGAACTGGGAGAAATGTTTTCCACAGCTAGAATTACGACAGGGGCAACAGAAAAGAACCTGTCTTCGGCGCACTCAGTGACTATCAGCACATGCTCGGCTCATTCATGAAACCATTCGTGAATCTCTCCGCCACTTCCATGCCGCTGCCCTCACTAGCCTCACTGCCATCATAGGTTGTCATCATTGCCATCACTGCACCGCAATCAGCAAGCACTCCTCGGCTAATCATGACCAGGACCAAGAACATCCGGCCATTGCTGCCTCTGATATCTCTTCAACAATGTTTGCCTCCTCAAGAGCAACCATGCGAACAGCCCAGCATCTCTGTCAATGACCTTCAATGTGTACAATCGAGACCCTCGTACCTGACCCGTTACGAAGCTGCACCACACAAGCACCAAACTCGTGAAACTCGAAACAGGCAGACGTGAGAGTACGTAACAATCAACATATACAAATGAAGTAATAACGGCAAAGTAGATAAATGGAAAACGGTCTGCTGCAACTCAGCAGTCCTTTGATGATCGATTTGCTTGACTACCTCTTATGAGAGGCACAATGGAAAGAAGACATGACTGGGTATCTCTTGCAAACGTGACGCTAGACAGCCGGGAAAAGAAACAAGGTAAAAACAACACTGCAACCCGCCAACCCAATTGCTCAAGCATTCTCAGTGTGGAACAGAGCAACGGCCTGGAGCGCATTGATGCGCTGGTTCAAGACCTTTGCCTCCGCCTGGGTGGCCGCCAGCTCTCTCTTGGTCGCCGCCAACTCTGTGTTGGTCTCCACCAACTCTTGCTGGGTGGTCGCCAACTCTTGCTTGGTCGCGGCCAATTCCGCACGCACTGCCTTCAGTTCGTTGGTGAACTCGCCCATCCTCTGCAGGCAGGTGAGCATTAAGTTGCCGCTGCCCTGTTGCTTGGCCTCGAGGAAATTGAGGCGGTTGCCATGCTTTTCAACAGGGCCCACGTAACGGCCGATCTGGTCTTGGACAACATTGGCGGTTTGAACCGCGGTCCTGATGTCCTCGTCGACTGTTTCGAATTTCTTCTCGAAACGACGCAGGACGTTGACCTGCTTCTCGATGGTGGCAGCCTGGTTTTGCAAAGTGATTGCTTGGTCGTCGACCTTGGCGGCGAGGGCGCTGTTCTCGAGGATTGCATTGATATCAAGTTCCTGCATTGCAGGAACCAGCTGGTCCTGAAGTGCCTGTAGAGGAAAAAAAAAGTCCAGTCAGCATGATGGAACACAAGCTGAGTAGACCATATGGCAAAAAGAACAAGTAAAATAGAGTCAGAATCTGTTCAGCTGTAATACTGCATCACCAGACCGGTCCACGAATAGTACCCCCACCGCGAGGCAGGATCCACAGACGCGACCTACTGAGCGCCATTTCAGCCGCAAGACAAGCTCCCCAGCCCGGCAATACGCTGACCAAGCGCATGCCGCCGGCCAGCACATATGTGAGCCTGGTGATGCGCCGTGGGATAACTCTGAGTTCAGATGACAACATGAGAAGTTGTAGAGCTGAGGCCGCGCAGCGCTCGGGGGGACGACGTATCCCTAGAACTGCCCCATGGGACGCGGCCCCTCAGGAGAAACTCCTTTTGCATTTTGAAAACTGACTCCCCCGCGAACTTGAACCCGACCCAGGCGCTAAGAGTCCCAGGCCGGCGGCGGGCATGTGGTCGAGTCTCGGTTTTACATCCCACGGACGACTTGGCAGCATTACACGAGAACGATGGTGTATGACTGAACAGAAACTGGGCTGGACAGAGATGGACCTACCTCGGATGATGAAGCGGCGGCGCCGTCGCTGTCCTCGGCAGCCTCGTGCTGAGCGGCCTGTAGTGAATATCTGTCAGTTATTGCCCCGAGAAGTGATGGTGATATGGAGGAAGACGAAGGAATGTGGAGGCAGAGGACGTGCGATCAGAGGACCAAGATGTGAGTGCGAGGTGAAGATGTGATGAGGTGGAGGCGGTTGATGGTAGTAAAGCGACAACTTACCGGCTCTTCCTTTCTTGCGCGCTTCTTCGCGCGCTGCTCCGCCTTAGAGGGATGGCCAACCATAATGACTGACGTGGATGATGCGAGTGGGTGATACGAGTTATGGGAGTCTGCTGATGCTCTTGCGGAGTAATCAAATCCTGTTGAACAAACAAGGCGAAGACTTGAAGCTGTCAGTTCAAGAAGAAGGTGGAAGAGGGAGAAGGGGAGGGGGAGGGGAGATTTAAATACTGGACTGAGAGGCTGATCCGGGGACCCACCCTGAATAACACCCGCAGCGTGAATAGAAACGAACAATAGCAAGCCAAAAGCTATTGACGGTTCAGGTTGAAGGTGAATCGTACGTCTCGAGATGGGACGAAATGTGGAAAAGTGGGTCGAAATTGTGGTGATTGCTTGCGAGGTGAAGGCAACTGCGAGGACAGGTGTTGGAGCTTCAGTCACTGCCCGGTTGCGTCGCGGGGCTCCCGCGAAAGATACATCGAGAACAGCCAAACGAAAACACACAAACTGGTTCATTCGCGCTCCTGTGGTCGGTTCTCAGCCGGATAAAAAGCGGCCGATGCTCAGTAGAGGTAACTGCACAAGATGAGTGTCCTCTGGACATGATATGGTTGGGAACTGGCCGTAAACTGGCCACTGAGCTGGAGCTGGAGAGGGGCGTGGAAGTACCCCCAGGCAAAGTTGACGCAGGGCGGGGAGGGGGGCCCGCGAAGGACGTGAGAGATGGGATGAAAAGTTGAGGCAGTTTGCAGAACGGTGAATGTTGACTCTGGACCCATCCAAAAGTACCACACGGCTACCAGGTGACGACAGCCACCCCGCTTAGCCACCCGGGGAAGGGAAGGAGTGAAGTCAGGTCCAGAACCCAAGTCCAGGTTGCTACCAGTAGGTATGACGAAACAAGATGTTGACGTTCTTGTCTGGGCAGGAGTGCTCCGTGATGGAAGCTAGGAAGAAGTGAGCAAGAATACTGTGTATACGAGCCGCAGACCGGGTCTCTTGCTGGTAATTGACCTGAAGCTGATGCCCGTGCTCGAAGCTAAGCTTTCACTTCGAGGGCATATCCGCCTGTGTAGAATCTGATGTATGCTTTCTTCCGTCACAGCTACAATCGTAAGATAGCGCACCAAGGTAGCCTCTGCGGTGCCCACTGGCATAGCGACCCTTGCCGCTTTCAGGTTGTCTGAGACTCCAAGTGAATGGACCGACGGGACAAAGGGCGCAGGTTCCAAGAGGCAGCTCGATGTGTCAGCGGCACTAGTCTCGCATCAGGGTAGCTTCAAATATCTGCTCCGCTGTCTCCCACCATCCTCTCTTTTCTTCATAGAGAAGTACGGCTATTGAAATGCTGGAACGAACCCGCAAATCTAGCACCCAAAATGCCACGCTATAAGCAGACAGCCCGCTGGTGCGGCTTGGACTCTGGCGCGACTCCGCGCTGGGAAGCCTCAGAACGGGCTTCTTTCGAATCTGATGTAGCAAAATTCCTCGAGCACACGGACGACAGCGATATCGAGAGCCACCCTCAGCGAGAGAAGGGTTCGACACGGGGGGTCTCTTTCGATTCTGATACAGCAGAATCACTCGATCAACTGGACGATAGCGATATCGAGAGCCATCCTGAGGAGCCGAAGGATTTGGGCAAAAAGGCAAGTCTGACACTACCAGAGACTCGTCTTCATGGCACTGCCACCCGTCTTTCCCATCGTCCTTTGCCCATACCCTATATACTGTCGTGCAACAAGTGGAAACCAAGTACTGACTCTGCCGTGTTAAAGACCGAAGAGAAGGCTAAGGAGAAGGCCAAGGAGAAACCCAAGGAGAAGCCCAAGAAGGAGAGGCTCAAGGAGGAGAAGCCCAGGGAGGATAAACCGTCCTTTGCGAACCAGAAGCATAAGTCCTTGTCCAACCTCCGCTTTTCGCTGGAGGTTCTTCAAATCGTTGGCTTGGCTGCTTTTTGCTTGTGGGTGCTTCGTTGCCTCGCTGTCCTTGAGTCGCGCATCGCTTCAGCCGAGGCAGGTCTCGAGAGTTTGGGCACCGACTCCAGCGGTAACAATGGTCATTTCTTCCTCCACTTTCCGCTGGAGGTTCTTCACATTGCTGGCTTGGCTACTTTTTGCTTGTGGGTACTTCGTCGCCTTGCTGAGCTTGAGTCGCGCATCACTGCAGAAGCCGCCTAACCGAATCTCATCCGACTGGACATGCTGCAATCACGCTTGACGGCATCGAAGAAGCTTCGGAGACGACGGGCCGGGTAGTCTGAAGGCGAGATCTTTTATCAAGGAACAGGCCAAGGACGACGTCAAGGCGTCTACTCAGGACTCTCGGAAACACAATAAGCCTGTTCCGGAGAGGCATATTGACCCTGGAGGTTGAGTTGACGACATGGGAAAGTGATGGACGCATCGCTTAACAAGAGGATGTGTTGCGGTGTTGCGGAGGGGATTCCGATTTCGCCTAAGGCGGCACCAGAATAGGCATGGATACTGAGCCGTAAAGCAGACCGGCAGACGAGAGAAACCGCATGAATGTCACATGGCCTATAAAGTTGAACCAGTGAATAAATAGGGATTTCAACAAGAAAAGGGAACAACATGGTGGTTGGGAACTTGCGTGATAGTGATCATTGAGTCTCGTACATGTATTGATGAAGTGACGTTGAAAAGGAGTCACTTGACTCTGCACGTGATGGTGGGGTTGGTGGGGCTCGCTTTCAGGGGGGCAGACAAGCGCAAGGTGAAATGGACGGCAGTGGAAATGTGACGGGCGGTCAGAGGTTTTGGAGCAGGACAGCCGATATTGAGGAAGACAAACTGAATGGAACTGACGGAATTGCTTCCACTTTAAATGGGAGCTTGGACCGGCCCTGGGGGTCCATGCAGTCAACGGGACCCGGCATGGAGCCACCTGTAAGTTCCTGCTGTACTGCTGGCTGCCACTGTGCCCGCTTGCTGTTGCCCCGCCTGCCGCCCGCTGTTCGGTGGGTGGGTAGGTGCCCCTGCTGCCACTGATGGATGGAACCTCGGTGGAAGGAGAAGTCCCTCTGTAACAGCACAGCAGCAGTGGCAGCCAGCAAGGCCAGACCTCCTTACCTCAGTCCCATCCCGTCGATATTTTTCTGGAGCTCTGCGCCAAGACCCACGCCCGACCCGATTGCACGAGCCTCACAACATCAGTCTCAACAAGTCGACCCTTTTCTCCCATCCACCCACCGCCCATCTCTCCCGCTTTGCGCCGTTGATCCTGAAGCTCCGCCGTTGCTTGGTCTTTACTATTCCGAGCTTTAATTCCTCTCCATCATGTCTTTCGGAGGCCAAACACCGACCATCATTGTCCTGAAAGAGGGTCAGTCAGCCAGCCCCTCCATGATCCCCTCCTCCGCCCTGTCCTCTCCTTGCCCCCTTTTCACTAGGTAATGATCGCAAACTGACACCACTGCCTCTCTTCCCGATACAGGCACCGATACCTCGCAGGGCAAGCCCCAGATCATCTCCAACATCAACGCCTGTCTCGCCGTCCAGGCCACCATCAAGTCGACACTCGGACCCTATGGCGGTGACCTATTAATGGTGGATGCCAACGGCAGGCAGACAATCACAAACGATGGCGCCACCGTCATGAAGCTCCTCGACATTGTCCACCCTGCCGCGCGAATCCTCGTCGACATTGCCCGATCACAAGATGCCGAAGTCGGCGACGGCACCACCTCGGTCGTCGTGCTCGCCGGCGAGATCCTCAAGGAGGTCAAGGAACATGTCGAACAGGGTGTCAGCTCACAGATCATCATCAAGGGCCTGAGGAGGGCCTCCACCATGGCTGTCAACAAGATCAAGGAGATTGCCATCAACACCACCGAGTCCAACCGTCGCGAGACCCTGAGCAAGCTGGCCGCCACCGCCATGACCAGCAAGCTCATCAAGAGAAACACAGAGTTCTTCACAGAGAGTAAGCGGATCAATGTCGCAAACACGCTACACTGGTGCTAGTACTAACAGACCCCGCCCGTGCGCAGTGGTTGTCAACGCCGTCCTCACCCTCGACCAAGAAGACCTCAACGAAAAGTTAATAGGCATGAAGAAGATCCCCGGCGGCTCCCTGACCGACTCGCTCTTCGTCAACGGTGTCGCCTTCAAGAAGACCTTCTCGTACGCCGGTTTCGAGCAACAGCCCAAGTCGTTCAAGAACCCCAAGATCTGCTGCCTCAACGTCGAGCTCGAGCTCAAGGCCGAGAAGGACAACGCCGAGGTGCGCGTCGAGCAGGTTTCCGAGTACCAGGCCATCGTCGACGCCGAGTGGCAGATCATCTTCAAGAAGCTCGAGGCCGTGCACGCGACAGGCGCCAAGGTGGTGCTATCCAAGCTGCCCATCGGCGATCTGGCCACCCAGTACTTTGCCGACCGCGACATCTTCTGCGCCGGCCGTGTCACCTCGGAGGATATGGAGCGCGTCGTCCAGGCCACCGGCGCCACCGTCCAGAGCACCTGCTCCGACATCCTGCCCGAGCACCTGGGCACCTGCGGCACATTTGAGGAGCGCCAGATCGGCGGCGAGCGCTTCAACTTCTTCGAGGACTGCCCGTCGGCCAAGACGTGCACTCTCGTCCTGCGCGGCGGCGCCGAGCAGTTCATCGCCGAGGTTGAGCGCTCCCTGCACGACGCCATCATGATCGTCAAGCGCGCCATCCGCAACAAGACCATTGTCGGCGGCGGCGGTGCCGTCGAGATGGAGATTTCCGCCTACCTGCACCGCTTCGCCGATCGCGACGTCGCCCACAAGCAGCAGGCCATCATCAAGTCCTTCGCCAAGGCCCTCGAGATCATTCCCCGTCAGCTCTGCGACAACGCCGGCTTCGACGCCACCGACATCCTCAACAAGCTCCGCGTCGAGCACCGCAAGGGCAACACGTGGGCTGGTGTCGACTTCACGAACGAGGACGTTTGCGACATGATGGAGCGCTTCGTCTGGGAGCCCGCGCTCGTCAAGATCAACGCCCTCCAGGCGGCCACGGAGGCGGCCTGCTTGATTCTCGGTGTGGATGAGACCATCAGGAACGAGGAGAGCCAGGCGCCACAGGCTCCTGGTCAGAAATTGCCGCCCGGTGCGGCCCAGAGGGCTTTGAGGGGAAGGGGCCGTGGCATGCCTAGGCGGTAGATGGGGCGACAAGGAAGTCATGTTAAGTTAAAGATGATAACAAACGTAATATAGATGGCATAGTGTGGGAATATACCTGTACCAAGATTCTGTCAAGCTGTTTTGGGCATTGTCGGCGGTTAGGGTGATTCAGGTGACATGATGGGCCCGCGCCGCCCGGTGCTGGCCCTGGGCTAGTGCATTTCTCTCCCTTCGGTGTTTCGTAAGAGGTCGTGATCAATGTCGAAAGTCTTGGCAAAGGTGTTTCAAAAGACAAAGCTGTTCTCTATGTACTCTATTGACGCATAGTTCGTGTATACCAAAAGCATTGGAAAATCCTCCAACGTTTCAGTAGTATCAATGTCGACAGCGAGAGTCTTGACAAAAGATATTCTCAAAACACCACAAAACTCTTCTCTATGTACTCTATTGACCAGTGATCGTCGTGTATACTACAAGCGTCGTCTGCAATTCTTCCAGCCCGTTTTTTTTTATCTTTACTCGTTGCCGTCTGCATCATTATCGTCAACAGAAAGCAAGTGGCTCACATCCATCTTTCCACTTCCACTTCCACTTCCGTTTCCGTTTCCATTCCCACTACCACCACCACCACCTGCACTCCCACTCCCACTACTACTTTCCTTCTCCTCCTCATTGCTGTTACCAACGACGACATGCTCACCACCACCACCACCACCACCACCGCTGCCGCTGCCGCTGCCGCTGCCGCTGCCGCTGCTACCACCACCCATCACTGTATCCTTCGCTGAAGTAGAACCCTTGGCAGCAGAGGCAGAAGAAGCGCCCCGTGAACCTGAACCTGAACCTGAACCTGAACCTGAACCTGAACCTGAACCTGAAGCTGAAGCTGTTGAATCTCGTGCCACTGGCACTGATGAACCGGGACCCAATGCTGCCGCCGCCGGCGGTGAAGGAGCTGTTACCGCCGTTTCTCTTATTTCTGTCCCTGTTGTGTCCATTGCATCTGGATCATCATCTGACTTGAAATCGCGATCATGAGGATCAGTATCAGTAGTATGATTGTTGGCACGTTGTTGCCAATCCTGATCATTATCATCCCGATCCCGATCTCGCTCTTGATCGTGGTCCTGGTCGTGTGGTGCCAAAACCTCCTCCTCCTCCGCCATCATCTCCATGTTATCTTCTCCGGGCAAGTTTAGATCTAGGTCCTGATCTTGATCTTGATCTTGTACCTGGTCCTGGTCCTGGTCCTGGTCCTGGTCCTCATTCTCATCATGGTTGAGAGCCATCTCAATATCGTTATCATCGTGTTCTTCTGGCGCTGGCGCTGGCGGGGTCGCGGACGCTTCTATGTGCGTGTTGTCTCCCGAGGCTGAGCGTGCCTGTTGTGTATCTGCCGCGTCTGCTGTGCTTGCACCACCCCCGGCGGCGGTTTCTTCGTTCCTTCTAGCTCGGCCTTGTTGGTGGTGATGTTGACGATCGCCATCCACCGCCGCCGCGTCTAAGCGTGGGTCTAGGCTCGGGTTAATGTTCCTTGTTGCTGTAGAAGAAGAAGTACTTCCTCTTGCTGAACTCATCTTTGCCGTGCTTTCTGTCGCCGCCGCCGCCGCTGCTGCTTCTTCACCATGGCGGTTTCGGTTATTGTTGATGCTTGTGAAATGTGAACCCGGAGCGGTGGTGTCCATGCCCATGTCCACATCACCTCCACTGCGGGCGCTGGCACCCGACTGTTGTTCTCTTCCACTTTCCCAAATTGGCGTGGGTCCTCGTGATGACCTTACTGCAGCGGCCTTCTGGTACTCATCCTGACCTTCGTCCTCCCCATCATCCTCGCTACTGGTTTCAACCAACATGTCCAAATCCTTATCACCCATGTCTGCTTTTTGATCATCTGCCTCCTCCGCCATTCTCTCTTCTTCCATTCGGTGATCTCCTCTCTCAATCCCCGAGCTCCCTCCACCACCACCATGCAAGCTTGCCCTCTCCCCGCCTTGTCCACCATCGCCACTACCACCACCGCCCCTTTGCTCCCCCCTGTGATCTTCCCTCCCACCTCCTTCAGATCTATCCCCAGCCCGCTCCTGAATTTGATCATACTGATCAACACGTCCATCATGACCAACACGTCCATCGCGATGACGACGTTGATGATGATGATGATGATCCTGCTGCTGCATATGCTGAATCCCACCACCACCACCACCATCCATCAACCCGCCCCCGCCGCTCCCACTCCCCGACGCCACCCCATCACCCACACCCACACCCACACCCATCCCAATACCAACAGCCTCGGTACCCGCAACAGTCAACAAAGCCTGGAACGTATCCGAATCGGTATCGGGTTCGGAAGCAGAAGAGGCGCCGCCGCCTTGCCCGTGGTGCTGCTGGTGTTGATGTTGATGTTGCCCGGGGCTTTGATGCTGCTGCTGCTGATGATGGTGTTGGTGCTGGTGTTGATGTTGATGATGCGGGTGCGGCGCGTACTGATACTGATACGGCTGCTGATGGCGGGAATCGTGCTGCTGCTGCACGATGTGGTTATGACCGCCCATGGGAAGAGTCCTCGTTGCTTCGGGAGGGGGAGGGTAATGCTGAGCGCCATGGGACGGGTGAGCGGTATGTGCTGTCGGGGTGTGGAGTTGGGATGGGTGGATTTGATGTTGTTGGCTATACACCGTCGTATGCGGCATCTGTGTGGGTGGATGAAGAGGATGTCGATGGTGGGATGGGTTTGGATGGTGCTGAGGCTGATGATGCTGGGTGTAGTCTCGCTCGTTATGGACTTGTCCGTGGTCGCTTAAGGAGTGGTGATGGGCTGTGGTCGTTCGCGCAGATGACGGCCCCGGTTGGCTTATCATTTGTGGATCGATAATGGGGGGCAAGGAGACGTGCGGATGATGAGGCTGGTGGTGATGAGAGGGTGCTGTTACAGAGTGATGCTGCGGTTCATGATGCGGGTGGGAAGGATAAGGAGATGGGTAATGATGGTGGTGATGCGGAGGAGGGGAAGGATGGTGTGGTAGCATTGGACTTTCATGCGCCGCGTGACGAGTAAAAGGGTTATGCTGAACAGTGGCCAGGTTGGTTGTATCAGGGGTTACTTGCATAGGAGGACCGGGGGAAGGGGATGTCAAGATGGAGATCTGGTGACCGCTGGCATCAGTAAAATGAGGAAGGCTCTGGTTATAGTGATGCGATGAGGCAGCATAGGGATCTATGTGAGACGGTGGCTCGGGCGGCAAGGCAGGTATGGGGTGCGTTCTGGGCTGATCTCCGATGGTAACAGTATCACCAGCCGTAACAAAACCAGGAGATGGAGCGGGTGATGATCGCTTGGAGCTGCTGGCACCAATGGGCGGGCTAAGATTCGGACGCTTTATGCCGCTGGACGTGGTGGTCATGATATTAGACAAAGAAGGCTGGTGCTGATGCTGCTGAGCTTGGGACGTTGATGACAATGAAGACTTTCCCAGTTCTTTGCATTCGGAACAGTTCCTAATTACATCCGAGACCGTCTCCTTGATGCGACTCCAGTGGTAGCGCTCCGCAATGGTGGCCGTGGTTCTGTTGATGCCCGCATGCGACTGGTTGTGCACCTCTCTTGCAATGTCGTACTGGCGGCGCGGGTCCGAGATGACCTCTTTGTCCTTGAGCATGAGGACGTCACCGTCGACCAGCTTGTAGTGAGTCGCGGCGCTACGAAGCCTGCTTTTCTCGGCTCGGTCAGCCCCGTTCGGATAGCGGCCGTACTTGAGATAGAACTTGATCTTGTCGAAACGCTCTTCACTCACAAGTTCTTCGTTACCTGCCGCGTCGCCCAAGTCCCGCCCAAAGATGATGGCGTCCACCAGACGGTCCGGGTAACTCTTGAGGTTGCCGGCCCCCTTGACACGGCCGATGCGCTTGAAGCCCAAGCCGTCCCAGATCTTGCACGACGCCACGTTGGTCTCATACACGAGGTTGAAGACCGAGTACGTGTAGCCCAGCTTGGGTGCCCAGTCCAAGTAGGTCTCACCCATGAGACGGCCGACGCCGCGGTTACGGGAGGCATCCGTCACGATGAAACCGGCATTGCAGATGTGGCTGCTGCGGCCAGGGTAGTTGGGCTTGATGTAGAAGGTGCCCAAACACTCTGTCGACCAGTTCTTGTTGTCGACAATGTCCTCGCCGCGCTCGATCTGGCCGAGGAGCATGACACCAGCGAAGTTTTGGAACCAGTAGTCGGCGAACTTGTCGAAGGGCATGGCGTCCATCATGGGGTAAGTGTCACCACCCTCGATTTCCTTGTTGAACTGATCATGGAGATAGTGCAGCAGGGAATCGGGCACCTGATGGCGCGAGGCAAAGGGGACGACGGTAGCCACCGTCTGGCGATCCCGCAGAGTCACATGGCGAGGGACAATGGTGGGCGGGAAAGAAGGGTGAGCAGGGTCTGGATAGGGAGCCGCTCCAGAGACGCGGTAGATGGTTCCGGCGGAGGGGTCGTCAAGGATGGCTGGCATCTTGTCTTGTTGCAAGTCAATTGATATGAACGCCGTATAACACTCAAATTCTCGCTTTGTCAATGTATGCGCCCTGCCAATGGTGTTAGCCACGATATATAGGTGTAAAAGTGCAATCGATTGAGAGAAAGACTTTAAAAGGTTATAGCATACGCACTTTTAAACAAGAGACAACTAATCAAAGCTAGTTGAAGCCAAAGAACAAACTCGTTGTATGAACCAAGAGAGTAAGTGTGCGAGATATATAAAGACGAAGGCGTCCAAATCGGGCCACCTAGTATACCGTATATAGATACGCGGCGGGGTTTTCAGAGCATCCGAACACGCCCTTAAGGTGACAAGCAAGACCAAACTGGATGGCTGATCGATAGCTCGATAGTTCGATAAGTTCGATAAGTTCGACGGGACTCGGGCTCGGATTGGGTGACACACCACTCAGCCCCACCAACAACCGCCAATCCTCGGGACGGATTCTGTCTCCCGGTCCGACACGGGATTTACGGAGGGAAAAAACAACGGTACCAGGGAGTCGCACCGACCGTACCGTATGGACTGGGTGGACACTCCGGAGGCGTGCCGATGACCAATGTTGGATCACCAATCACCAGAGAGGCTGTCCTCGCTGTCTTGTCTTGTCTTGTCTTGTCCTGTCACTTGCTGTTGTGCTCCAAGTGCAACAGGACCCGACAAGCATGTGAGTGTTTGACGTGACTGAATAAACGCGCCGTCGCAGCTCTGAGCACGACGAGCCCCGTGTAGCGTGGGTGGTGCGGGCGGGCGGCGGCGGCGAGTCTGATACAAGCGTTTGGGTTGGATCCCCGTCGTTCTGAAATATTCGGCGTGGTGATAATTTGTGCTCACTGGGAACAAAAGAGACGGGAGGTCTGAGAGTGGTGAATGGAACTCTCGGTTCTCACATTTTGGTTCGTGAAAATGAGAGTGTCCGCTGGCTTAGTCATCATCTACACAGCTCCTTCCCCTGAGACTTCAACGTCGCGAAGCTTTGTTTGTGAGGTAAGAGTGAATAAACTCGCCCAGTGACGTTGTCCTGCCTTATAACACTTTTGAACCTTCTGAAACCTGTCTGCAAGACACACCGAATAGTTGAAGGTACTTAACTTGCACATGCAATGCACGACTGGCCGGCAACTACCGAAACTCACCTCCCCAACCCATCCACATCGTTGCAAAGACGACTAGGTATTCGGTATATAGTACAATAAAGGCTATTCTACAACCCCTTCACATGCTTGTTCCACACCCTCAAAAAAAGCAGTTCGAAGGGGCCCAGGTCTGGTTTCTCTCTACCATGATAATACACTTCCATTCCTCCCTCTTTTTCCACCCATTTCTTATACACGAGCATCACCACCGAACATCGCCTTGAGCGCATCCTCGCTCAGGAACGTGTCCTTCTCCTTCTGCTCCTCCACGCTGTTGTCCTGTGCCTGTCTCCTCCGGGCGTCGGCCGCCCGCGCCGAAGCCAGCTCAAAGTACCCTTGCACATCGGCGGGCGTCTTCCATGTGATCTCGCCGCGCTGCGCCGCTTCGAGTCTGCGCTTCTGGCCACGCTCACCGGCACGGCCGAGGACACCGCTGATGAGGGCGGTCGCTCGCAAACTGTTTTGATAAAGCATGACATGTCAGCAACTGAACTGTACATAGAACACCACACCCAGTTTCACATCTGTAACGCGCATCCAAGGGTTGGGGGGGGGGGGGGGGGGTCCTTACCTGTCATCGTTGGCCGGGATCTGGTACGTAACCCACGCCGGGTTCGTGTTGGTATCAATAATACCAATAGTCGGGACCTTGGCCAAACTGCACTCGTACAACAGCGTCATGTTCTCCTTGGGGTTCAAGCACACGACCAGATCGGGCGCCAGGGGTCTGCGATCGTGCAGATGATCCTCAAACCCTTGGAGCGGGCGATCGAGCTCATCCACCACGGTCAGCGGGACGCCTCCCAGCAGCTGCTCGCGGTTGGTGATGGTGCCGGGCCTCCACTTGGTGAACAGGTGGCAGGCCTTGGCCAGCTCGGCGGCGCGCACAACGATGGGCCGCTGACCCGGGCGGGTGCCGACGAACAGGATCAGGCCGCCGCGGTAGGCGACCTCCTCGACGACGCGGGCGGCGCGGCGCAGGTGCGTGGCCGTCGTCTCGAGGCTGATGATGTGGATACCCTGGCGCACACCGTAGATGTAGCGCGCGTTGGCCGGGTTCCAGAGCGAGGTGTTGTGGCCCATGTGAGCCTGGGCGGCCATGAGGTCTTCGAGCGAGGCGTCCGAGGGGGGGTTGCGGAGGTACTGCTCGGGGATGTAGCGGACCTCGACGCCCGCGCCGAGCTTCTGGGTTTGCGCCTTGGTCTGCTTGAAGAGCTTGAAGTTGCCGGGAATGGCCTCGATTTGCTGCTTGAGCTTAAGAGCCTCCTCGTCGACGAGGCTTGGGTCCCATGTCGTAACGGTCTCGGTGGCAGTGGAGGAGGTCGCGGACCAGGCCTCGGAGGCCGGGGAAGCGGCGAACTCGGGAGTGGGCTTCTCGATGCTCTCGGCGTAGAACTCGGCCTGCTCCTCGAGGGTGGGCTCAGCAAAGGCCGTCTTGGCAGCCTGCTTCTTGATGTTCGTCGTCGGCGGCGGCGCAGTGAAGTTGTCCTGGGAGTAGAATCGCGACTGGGCCTGGAGAGATGCCCGCGAAAGAGGAGTGGCCAGGGCCCGTCGGCCTGCAGCGAGAACGTCAGCTTGTGATCATTTGGTTTGTACGAAGAGGAGACCGGAATACTCACCTAACCGCGCGCCGATATTCCGAACAATCATGGTGGAAATGCTGGGGTCGGACACATCGTCGTCGGGAGGACGTTGTAAATCGGCCGCTCAACTTTTCTGGACGGTACACGGCCGATGGTGGCCCGTGCGCCGAGGCATTGCGCCCGCCAGGCGTGGATCACTGCACCACTGTAGCGCGGCCTCTTTCAGGCGCTGGAGCGGCCCGACAACGGGAATTCTGGGGTCAAGTGGCCGACCACCTGCAGAGAGGTACAAGTACATACAACGGGCAATTCAGCATCGATATCTCCTCACGTTCAAGACCCAGGCGGGAATAGGACGGGAATTAAACAAAAGAAATGAATATCTAAAAAGAACGCTCTCTCGCAGACCGGAACTTGATATCAATGCCAAAATATAGTCTGTAGTAGGTAGTAGTAGCTCATAATCAGAGGCTTTGTGTACATGAGTTTCTACGGTAACCTGGGCTATACCAATCCGGCCAACCCCTCTCAGGTCACTCTCAGGGTCCCCGTTCCCGACCCTCCCCTCCTGCATTCATGCATCTACCTTTAAACAGGCGAATGAAGAATAATTGCTTGGATTGGGCAGCCCATTATCAACAATCTCTCGAGCCCAACAACAACAACAACTAACAACACACTGCTGCATCAATCATCATCAAAACCATAAGACTCCCTGCTTCGTCTTCATCTTTCTCTACCTAACTTTCTCAACCAAGAAACCAAAAAAAAAAAAAAAAAGTGTAAATTCTTATGCTTTAACGGCTGGTCAATCTCGAAATGGTAAACACACTAACAATCACCACGGCCAGGGTGACAATAGCACCCGGAAGCAGCAGCTCGTTGGGCACACCAGCGATGACCTGGGCCGGCTCTTGTTGTGGCTGAGACATTGTGCGCGCGCGCGTAGGACGGCGACGGACGGGCTCCTCCTCCTCACTAACCTCCTCGGATTCCTCCTCGACCTTCTTTCTCCGCTCACGAACCACCGACGAAGCAGGAGGTGTGGCAGGGATCGTCTCAATCACGGGCGCAGGTGTGGGGGCGTGGGAAATGGCAGGCTCCGAGGGGTCGTGCACGAACAAGTCGACCTTCTCACGAAGGCCGTGGCGCGCAAGCAGGATGGCTTCGAGGAGATCCTGATCCGTGGTGATGGAAACCGAGTCGCCCTCGTCGTCAAGATAGCTGAGCGCAAATCCGCCGGAAAGCCTGCCGTTCTCGACCTCAGGGGTACCGCCAATAGCGTCCACCTCAGCACCGAGCTTGGCAGCGACAGCGGCGACGAACTCAGCCATGCCGTGGGAGGCTGTCACCTGCAGACGGTGGACGCGGCCGCTGGGAGCCTTGAACTTGAAGGGGAAGGGGATATCGGCGGGGTTGGCCTCCTGAATACCACCCAGCTGGCTGTGGGATGGCGACTCGATGCCGGCATGGCTCGCAGAGTCACCAGGCGCCACGCTGTCGACAATGCGCTCGCTGCGGGCAATGTCGGGCGACATGAGCGATCTAGGCCCATGGTGGGTGTGGTGGTGCGAGCCGTCGCCCGATACCATGGACTCGGTTTCGTGGTCCAGAGAAAGCCAGAACTTGTTCCAGGCAGGGCCCTCGTTGTCGCTACCGCTGCCCATTGTGTTGATCTGCTCGAGGGTGGCGTAAGTGAGCTTGAGGACGTCGACCATGCCGACAATCTCGCCAGCATCGTTCATCACCGGCAGGTTGAGGTAGTGGCCATCGTGCATCTTCCTCAGCGCAGCCTGGATGGTCATGTCCATGGGCGCAAAGTCGGGATGGGGGGTCATGACGCGGACCACGCTGCAGGTGGCAGGGTCAAGACCGGGGGCAATCACACGGAGGACGACGTCCTTGCTGGTGAAGATACCCGTAATTGCTCCCTGATCCTGTACCAAGACCGCCGTGGTGTGGTTCTCCTTCATCAACTGGGCCGCCTCCTTGACCGAGGTCCGGACGCTGACCGTGGTCGGGGGAATGCCGTTCAGGACAGACTCCAGGGTCGGGCCCGACATTTTGGATCGCAGGGCCTCGACGTACTGGATGATCTGCTGGGGCTGGCTGGTGCCAAGCTCCGACTGAACACCCTCGAGCGCATCATACAACCGCCTGGACGAGGCATAGGCGCGCTCCAGCTTCTCCATCGCGTCATAGAAGCACTTTGTGATATCGAGAATGCCCGAGATGTCCTGGTTCTCGTCCATGACGGGCAAATGGCGGAAGCCCTTGCGCACCATGAGATCAAGGGCGTCGGTGGCGCTGGTGTCGGTCCTAGCGCACAGCGGGTTCTTGGTCATGATCTCGGCAATGGTGACGACGTTGGCCTTGAGTCCGCCGCCGACGACGCGGAAGGCCAAGTCCTTGGCTGTGAAGATACCAGCAATCCTCTCATCGTCGTCGGTGACAAGAACACAGTCTTCGCGCTTGGCGGCCATCAACTGGGCGGCTTCGGAAACGGTGGTCGCGGCCTTGATCTGGAGGGCGGGACTCGGCTTGAGAGCGAGGACGGTTCCGGGAGGGGCTTTGCGGGTATGACGGGCTCGGCTGGTAAGGTGCTTCTTCTTGGAGAGATCGCTCTCCATCTTGCGGCGGATGGCCTGGCAACGGCGGTGTTAGACGGCATCTCCAACCTCATCGGGGCAGGGAAGGGGGCAAGCGGCGGTGACAAGTTCGGGATCACGCACCTCATCTCTCTTGGACTGCTTTTGCCTGCTCACGCTGACGGAGGCAGAGCCGACCTCACTCCCGGTGGCGGCATGGTTGGCTTCGAGGACGGGGCGGGGGATGGCCGAGCCGGCGTGGTTCTGGCCGTAGGGCGTCGCGCTGCGATTCTGTTGCTGGGCGCTGCTGCCACCAGCACGGCTGGGGCCGCGCATGGTGGAACCTGGGTTGGTCGACATGATAAGGGATGCTCGACAACCAAGGATGCGGATGCGGATGTGGGTGCGATACTGTCTGTATTGTTGTTCCTACGCACAAGCGGACAAGCGGCGGGAATTGGTCCTCGGTGTGGTGGTCGCGGTGCTCGACTTTCGTAGGTGAGTGACGATTTTTCGTGGTCCCTGAACCCGAACCGATTTGCGACGACCAGAAAAAGGCCGAGCTAGGCGTCGTCCAATAAGGTAATCAGATGACTCGAACGGCGGAATCACACCTTGTCAGTCGCCAGTCGCAAAGCAAAGCCCGAGTCTGGGGAGTCGTTCAAAAATGGGTCACCTCAACGACGAACGACGACGGGGACTGCAGTATGTGGTGTACTGCCGTGACGAGGGAAAACACGGGTCGAATGAAATGCCGCGCAATGTCAGTCGATTTCCTCTTTCACAAATTGTAAGGTACGCAAGTTCCCGTCGTTACCGCCGCGCGCGCACCGCACCGCAATGAAGTTCCCCTTGTTGTTAGTGGCCACACTAACCGCACCGCAATATGGAAAGCACGGGCCATGTCACCCACTGCAGTGAGAAGAGTGTTTTGAGCGTGTGATTACCCCACCATAGCCCGCCCACGAGACCGCATCCCGATTTCCTCGGCGATGGCGGGGCCTGTCTTTGGCTGTCTGCAATTGAACGGCAGCTGTCAAATGTCTCCTCGTCTCTCCTGTTTACGAGATGGTCATGTTACCGGCAAATTGACGATATTTCCCTTGCAGTGAGCACATGCCTATGGACCAGCCAATGGCGCAGAGGTTGTGGTATGTTGTGCTGCGAAGTGATGGAACTACCGGGAGCTCTCTGTAACCGTGACGGTGAATACAGCTGTCCACTGCATTGAGCCATGTCCACAGTCTTTGATGTTCGACTTGTCCGTCGCCGTCAAGTTCGTTGACCACCGCAAAAAGCAATGAACAATCTTTGGCAGTTGTTCTGGAAGAAAGGGGGCCGCTCGCTCATTGATAAGATAATTAACATGGGCAATTGCGGGTACCGAAGAACGGTGAGCTGCTATTTATATCTCGTCAAAAGACATGCTAATCTGCGATCAGCCCCAACCTCCTAGGATTTCACGTGTGGAAGTGCCGGCCATACCGTACGTGAAGAAGTGAAGAGATTCCGTCGGTCGAATGCAGACAGCCAATTCACTATCATGAGAGTGGGGGTTGAGCTCACCTCTGCTCATGACTAAATATGAAATCAATGACTTGAAGTCATCATGAACTACGAAAGGAGTAGTTTCCACTGGCTATTGTGGTTTTACATTACCCGGCAATGTGATCTATATATCACTTACCTCCAGACACCTCTAGTACCCCACATTCGAGTTAAGGAATCTTCCATCGGGCCACGACGATGACCATTTTGGAACTACAGACAGAGATATTCACATCCCGCCAATACGAGAGAAGAGCATCGAAACATCGATGACAAGATCACACTCTTTGAATCCCCAATCCATACACTGCTTATTAGCCTACCCATCCCATCTCGATGCCACCTCAGCCCTGTAGGTATCTTGTCCGCGTCCCGGGCGTTGTCTCCTTTCAACCAGGCGTCTGGCGATGCCATGTCTGCCTCTCACTGCTTCACATAATGTAACTTGCATTGGACTGGCATGCCCGTACTTTGGGTGCGGGCAGGCATCTCCGGGACATGCAGCAGCAAGGCATGTAATAAACAAACGGTCGCAACAGGCGCGGTGATCCTTCGATCCTCGATCCTCGTCCTCGTGGTGGAATTCTCAACGGCGCCGTCAATTCTCGTGGTGGTTTAGACTTTCGGACCGTTCGTTGTTTACAATCGCATCGCTGGCCCAACCACCCCTGACTCGCGCGGGATGGACGACGATTCGGAGACGGGAAGCAACCTGGAAGCCAGCAAAGGCAAGACGCCCTGACGGGGGACCTGGAAATGCCTGCCAAGTGCCTGAAGCCCTGCAGTGAAGAGCTTGATCAATGCTTGACCAGCCGCAACGGATCGTGCATCCGGCAATGACGTCGATTAACCCGGTTGGACCAGCGGCCGCCAGTCCCGTCGCGCATCCCACGCACGAGACGGGCGACCCCACAGCAGACGACAAGGAAGCGATAAGCCGCCAGCGGGGACAGGAAGTCCTTGTTTCGCGAACTGTGAATTTTCTCGGTCCTATTGCGGGTTCAGCTTCTAGGGGTCACAATGACTTCATTCGCTATAGTCATCTGGGCTATAGCACCTCCCAGCACTGAAATATTTGGAGGAGTGTTCATGTCCAACGGCACGGCATGGCAGAAATCGCTTGGCCCTCATCAGCCAAAGCATGCCCTGCGTTCAAGTCCGTCGGAGAAACATTTTGAGATTCAGGTTGGTTGTCTCCTCAAGGGGTCTCGGGTTTTCATGGTTCGGGGGTCCTCGGATTGAAACAAGATACGCCGGATATGGGGGTTTCGAAGCCACACGACAGGATGCGCCCGAGTATGTAACATGTTCCCTTCGGTGTGCTGCTGTGCAACGCGGGAGTTGAGATTGGTGTTGAGGGAATGTGAAGATTGAGGACGGTGACCGTTGAGAAGTTGAGATGGTGTGGCAGCACAGAGCAAGCCGCAAAGGCCTTTATATGAAGCACACCAAGCATCCATGTACCCTGACATCTGCCCCTTGTGTACAAGTCTCGTCTCTGCTTTCCATTCTTCCCGTCACTGCACAGCAGGCAACTTGAAGGCATCTGCATTTCCCACTTGCCCTGGACCCGGGCGTGGGAGCGGGCGTGGGCGCGGAGGTGCTGTGCCAGGAACAGACAGACGGAAACTGCCAGGGACAGACGCTTGTTTTGCCAATCACCGACGTCTTGTCTGCGTGTTGGCGATCATCCCCTCCTTATCCCCTCCAATGAAGGGTGATACAATCGGCAGCAGCCAACGACACGACGGCACTCGCAAGACGAAACACAAGCACCATGGCACCGTCCCGCTGGCCGCTGCACCACCTCCACGCTGGACGGTCCACGGCACTGGAGCTGTTTGTGCTGGAGCTTGCTGGAGCATCCAATCTTGGGATGACTGGAGCCAGTCACAGTCCCGTCAAAGCATAAAAAACAGGGGCCACACAGAAAGCCCAGAACTGCCGGGCCATTTTGCACCCACGGTGACCGCCGGGAGGAACAGCCCGGCTTGAGCCCGGGTCGGCGCTGCGTACTGTACCTAGGTAACGTCATCCACTTTTCCACTTCTTGGCTGTCTGGCGATTCAGGTTTCCCGTCTTTTCTTTTCCTTTTCCAGTTTCTTCACGTTTCTCCGTGATCAACATAGCTACAGGTATTCCCCCCTATCTTTTTTGCTGGGTCCATGGTGCTTTTGCGTTGTCCTTCTCTTCTTCCTCATTTCTCCCGCGGTCCTCCATTTTTCACTCGCTGCGGCTTTTCTGCATCACCACCCCGGGCGGCCTTGTCGAAGGAATTGAAAAAAAGAGGAACCGGAATTCCAGGGAGCAGCACGACGGACGGATAGCGGACGCAACCCACTAAATTCGCTAATTCTAGACGCGGGTACTGACAACTGCCGCCCGCCGAACAACCACCTCAGCCAGTGTCCAGCCAGTGGAACTTGCCGCTCGGCGCTTTTCCCGGCATCGAATCTTACGAGCACCACATCGGCACCACATCAATCGTGAAACGGTGGGATTGAGAAAGAAGGGAGGGAAAAAAACACGAAGACAAGTGCTTTCGCTGCCAAAGAGACATTTTCTTTCTGGACAACATCTCTTTCACTATCGTTGATTTGGACGCCCGTTGATCAGGGTACATCGACACACTCAGCAAAACCTCCAACAAACTGACGGCGGGTGCGCTAAGCGAACCACCAAACGGGATCACCGCCTCCAACAACCCTCCTCCTCCACCACAACCCTAGAGTTGGTAATCATCCATTCGTTTTCTCAACCTACGCATCGGCGATCGAGTCCGTTGCTGTGCAACTGCACGTTGCAAAAAAAAAGGAGTCCAAACCCAGCAAAGCGATCCGGCATTTTGGTGTCGCGGAGAAGATATATTGTTGGAAAGGTCAAAAAATACAACAAGGGGAGCGAGCACCAACTTGGGGCTGCATCTCGAGGTTCAACCACATTTAAAAACACAATGGCGCCATCTTCACAAGCTCAAAGTCGCCCATCACCACCGATAATGGCCGCTATGTCGCGACGACAAGATTCCCTTCCCATGTCGAGTCGGTCTTCATTCCCATCATCATCATCATCATCGCCGTCGTCGACGACCTTCAAGCGCGCCGCTTTCGACGCAATCCACCATATCCGGGCATCTCTTGCATCTGCGACACAAAAACGCAGTAATGATCCCAATTGTTCGCCACAGCCGGGCGTGAACCTCTGCGAGAAGCCAGCAGAGGCAACCTCAAATGTTACCTGGGCGATAATTGGTAGTGTGCTGTGAGTGTTGAAAGTTTTCTCGTATTCTTCCCCGGTCCATGTCCTTTCAAGGCGCCGCCACCACCCCTGACAATTGCCCAAAATGGAAACACCAAAAATAAACACTAGTTGGAAACGACATGCCACTCGCCAGACCTCGGAACACTAACAATGAATTATAATAGCGCTTTTGTCGCGGCAACCACCATTATAGTAGCATATCTCCTTCACCTTCGCCGGAAAAAGGTGCACAAAAAAGAAGACCAAAATGACCCGTTCCAGATGTCCGACTATGGTTTCGACGAAGCAGCTGCCGCAGAAGCAGCTAGGTCAAAGGCGCATCTATTCCGACGGTCCCAGCAATCTTCCACCACTTCAGTTTCCACGCCGTCGCCACCAAACCCCCTAGAACGCAGGCTATCCTTTGACGAATCGCCCTACGCTGTTAGCGCCGCTGCCGGGATCCGATCATCTACAACCGTTGGGGGAGACGTTATCTATAGCGACATCAGCACTCCACCGGGCGCGGCACTGCCGGTTGGCGTCGGCATGAGAGGCGAGGGCCAATTACTCGGAGTTCCGGGAATGGAGGGGATGGACTTGGGCGGTATGCCGATGGATCGGGAACGCGAAAGGGAGCGGTCGAGGTCGAGGGCCCGGTCGTCTTATTCCCACTCCCCTCACAATGGACCCCGTAGACAGATGCAGCGCCGATCCCGACCCTCGAGTGTGCAGAGCGCTCCGTTTTCGCCCGGAAGCATGACGCCACCGCGAGGACCTAGACCGGCTGGGGGGGGAGGCGACGGGGCCAGTGCCGCCAGTGGCAGCGGCCTTCGCTCTCCCCTTTCCGACGACGCTTCCTCTGCTTCTGTCAGGTCTTCCGAGATGTTGCGCCCGCCCGTCGACGGTGATGATGTTGACGCTCTTGCTGGCGCCGGTAGTATGCTCGGCCCCTCGATGCCATGGGAGAAGGACCAACAGCAGGAAAAGGTGGTGGTGACGGAGACGACGATGGAGAAGGAAAGCAGCAAAAGAATTGCGGAGGAGGAAGACGATACGGTTAATGAGCCGAAAAGCAACGAGATCCGCGTGGTAGCCGCGGAGTCAAAACCGGCCGCTCCAGAGGAGGAGGAGGAGGAGGAGGAGGAGGAGGAAAAGCCCACAGCTGCTCAACAGGAGACAGTAGAGATCAAGAAGGAGAACAAAGAGAACGAGCAAGCGACAAGGATATGACCTGATCGTGGTTTAATGAGACGCGTACGTGCGCGGGGAGGGGAGTAGCATTTTGGATGTGTACGGTGTAATGAATCATTTTACTACTTACAGGAAAGGAGAAACGGTCGGCTGTTTTCTGGTACATTACTTCAAGTGATTAAAACGGGTGCAAGGCCGGAGGTTAATGGATACGTCTTGACTTTTTTCTATTCTTCTATTATGGGCTTTACTTTACCTATCTGTTTCGGGTTTAGCCATGATATCATTTACTATCATCATCATTACGTTTCGCTGTGTAGCGTTATGCATTGGAATTTGGTTGCATCATCATGCTTCTTCTTTCATGTGGTTACCTTTATCGATAATGCACGGAGGGAGTTAGTTGGGAGGTGGGAGGTGGGACATGCGGCGAGGAGGGGAGGAGGCAGGTAGTAAAGAAAGGATGATCTGATGAGTGGCTGATTTCACAATCGAATGTGTGATGATGGGATCTGTACTAGCTTGTGTTTGCTAGTTTGAGAATTGATAGAAGAGGAAAGAACGAAAGGCTTCACTTAGGTTGCCTGTACTGAATGGGGAGCCAAGATCACCAAGTCTGATAGCTACCTAGCTACCCGGTACTTAGGGTCTGTGTTTGGAAGGTACAGTCACCAAACCACCGCGGGGATTCTGGCTCAGTCGGTAGATGGGGCGCCACATCTAACCTGGCTGACCAATTCCTTAGTAGAAGCGGTTTCGTTCGAACCTGCCCGGGTGCCGCTTCGAACAACCATTTTTGTCACACTTTTTTACCCCCCTCATTTTTGCAGACTAGGTACTATTGCCCACCAAGTGCGATATATACATACACCTACTCACTCAGCGACCTTCTAGCAGTCTGATTATATTTTTGAATATCCTGTTTCCTCAGTCGTTGCGGGTTTTCTGGCTCATAACCCCCCGAGAAAGTCGTGAAGTTGTCGGACTCCTCAGGTACATTATGCTGTCACTGATGCACCGCGCGGCCTGTATGTCCAAGAGGGATCGATCGGGAGGTTGGATCAGGTGCAATGGAAGTCGCTTGGTGAGATGGAGGATATGGCTAGGTTTAGAAATAGAAGTGGCCCAAAGATAAGACATGTTTACTCTAGCAGAAAGATTTGGCGTCGTGAGGATAAATAACATGGAGTCTACTAGCCTTTACTAGGTAGCCTCTACGTGTTTCATATCATTGATGAGACTCCAGGTATGCCCAGTGATTGAAGGTTGGGAAAGGCCCCCCCCCCCCCCCCCATATATAACCAAGCTAACAAAAAACAACAGATGCTTGGGTGTTGCATCTACCGACCGACACACTCTTTACTCATATACATAACAAAAGGGGCTGCTGTCGCTGACAGTATCCATCAGCTTCTTTATTTGCACATCAGGCATTGCTGGGCCGATCGCAATGGTCTCGTCCGTCGTGACGTTCGCACTAGGGGGTTGGTCTAAGATGGTGTGCGTGCCAAAGACGCCCTGCCGCTGGGTAAGTAGGAAATTGGTGCAACAACAAGTCAGCAACAGGATACTACCTAGAAATAACAGGAGAGAAGCGAAGCTTCCTCGGGATATGATACTACTACGCATACGCACCTGTCGGTTCTCAAAGTCCAAGTTCTGCCAGATCCACCAGAGGCGATCAATCTGCCCGTGATGAAGCCAGAAGGCCGGGTCGCCGGGTGATATAAACATGTCGGATCCGGGATCGCCACCGATCATGAAGTGTCCGGCGATGTGAATGCCCAGCTTGCCTGGGTGGTAGCGAGGGTCACCCTCCTGGAGGTTCTTTCCTGTCAGCAAAATCTCTATTTACTAGGCGAAGTATTGGAGTAGCCTTGGGTGCGGCGACGGGAGGGAGGGAAACTCAACCAGCGTGGTCTGGAACTCGAAAATATTCCTAGTCTGCAGAATAAGATCCGTCGTGTTCCTCAAGGTAGCAAACTTCCTCCCCAGCCCTTCGCTCAGGTCGCGCTTCAGGCACCGTCTGTTATCGGCCAGAATGTTTTCTGCCACGGTCAGGTTACCGGGTTCTCCGTATTTGGGCAGTCCTACGGGCCCGAGGTGCGTCTGCATGCCGGCGATAGGACCCGTGGTCACACAGCCACCACCACGGCCGTTGGGCCCTGCCGGGAGAATGTTCACTTCGGTGAAACCGGGAAAGATGAAGCCCGAGTCTCCGTGGGGGACTGGGTCTCCGTTGCCACCGAGCGAGGTGTCGGAACCGTCAAAGATGGGGGAGGCGAGGAGGTTGTCGACATCGAGACCGTGGTTCCAGTAAGCAAGTGTACCTGTTTTCATTCAGCTTTAGTTAGACCATTGGTTCTGGCGGGAAACGGGGTTCGATCATGGAAGGGAAGGGGTTTTTTAGACGGACCTTTGTAGCCACACTTTTGAAGACCTTGCTCGAAACCGTGGAGGTAGTAGCGGTGCCAGGGAAGAAAAAGACCCGAGAAATGGATAAAAGGTGTCACGTTCAAGTGAAGGTAGATCAAGTCGTCAAAAGCAGAGACAGCGCCGGGAGCTTCGCCTGATGGAAGACTACTGGGACTCTCCAAGAGACACTTGAAGGCCTTGATGTAGTCGCGTCTCTCGGACTTAGAAAGGTTGCGCCTGTTGATATGGTGTCAGTCTAGACTATGGATGACTGGTGACTTTGACTTGTGGAAGCCATCAGACCGTTTCATGTGAAAATACGTACCATTCCTTTCTGACCTTGACATTCTTCCTGTTGCATTTGCCATTGAACCTTTGGTAGGCATTCCTAGAAGCCAATGCGTTGAGACCTTGGAGAGCCACACCCGAGTCAATCGCCTTTTGTCCCCATGAGGGGAGATTCAAGGCCGACACGGGCACCGAGAGGGCCGCCGTCACCCATAGCGCTGAGGTGAAGTGCATGTTGACAGTATCGGTAGCTCTGGAGGGTTGAAGACGAGAGTGACAGCAAGGACGCCTTATGTCAGATCACGACGGCGACCTTTTATACCAGGATAGCATTCTGCAAATCTCTTTCTCCCGTCTCTCAGGGTATCTCTGGCCGTCCCAGTCCCATGTACTATAGGCATTCCATCGTACCATTACAGACTGACATTCTGGTAACCGAGCTGCGCGAGTTTCTTTTACTGAATCCGTATATATTCTGTATGCATTGCCGTGTGTGTACCATGGTTCCTGGTGTCTCGTATAGTGATGCCTATTACTACATACTTGAATGCAAGTAAGATGCGTGGTACCTTGTGGTCCTACCCTGGGTTGCCACTCAAGACCTTGGGAGGAGCCGCTTTTGCTACGACGGGAGATGGTAGTGCCCCAGAAAGCGGGAAGAGGTCGCAGAAAATAGTATTGAGTACGATCCAGTGTCTAAACAAAGCCGGGGAGACGAGGTAAAGACGCCTAAGAATAAGGTATCCCTGAAGGAACCTTGCCTGTCACAAAGACAAAAGCTGGGTATCCAATGGAGGGTTGACGGAAGAGTTTGTCTTTCTGGTCTCCATGTCGTCTGAGCTTCAGAGCATGGGTGTGATAAGGGGGAAGTTGACCAGGTCTTCCAGTTTGCGACTGGAAAACTTGAGCCTCAAAGCTTTTTCTGTTTCCTCTCTGTTAAGAGTTTGGATTCTCCAGTGTCCAATGTCCTCCCGTCACGGCAAGGACGACTGTCTTCAGTCTCTGCCAAGACCTGGAGCAGTCGGTAGTGAGTACCTTTAGAGAAGGAAGGAACTGAGTCCCCATTGTTGGAGTTTTGATGGAAGGAACCGGGAAGAAACCGGCCCGGAACCGTTTCCAGGTTGCTATTAGTGATCCGACCCCTGACTGTTGATGCTCGGCATTTAATGCATTCATTCAGTTACCATCAAGCATCAAAAGTCTGCCACAGCTAAGCCGGCCATTCACAACGACAAGACCGCTCTTGGCTTGACAGCAGAATGAGAGACAGGATATATGCCCCCGGCCTTCAACAAGTCCATTCTCTTGGCCCGCCAGAAAGCATTCGATGCTCTCCATATCCTGTTGGTACAATGTGCTGATGACGGGACACCCTCGAGAGACCGGATAATCGCTAGTTGACAAAATACGACAGTCTCCAAATTCCTCGGCCACAACTAGGTACGTAAAGCTTCACTTGAATCTTCCCTATACCTCCCGTCCAGTCTTGTTGCTGCCCCTCCTTTAGGCTGCTCAGGCAGCACTATACCCGCCCATGTTCCTGCACAGTCAAAGCGAAGTGTAACCTGACGTTACCTTAACTTTAGCGACGACATGGTGATACAGTAGAAACCCCTGTTAACGCAAAGACTATCTATTGCAAATCCCCCCCTTTTGCAAAGACTTTGGCCTGCCTGCATTCCCTCTGGTGGGCGGGATTGCAAACTGCAATTGCAATAGTGACGGCCCAGATTTTGCATTAACAGGGGCCTGATTTTGGTGAGACGGGCAGACTTATACCCCTCTACCGGGGGTCCGGTCGCTCCAGAAGACCCATTTTTAGGCCCCGCGGTGGTCTTCCAATGGCCAGAAGGCCGAGTCTGGTCTGTGCGTAGGGTCCTGCTTTTGCAAACCCCCCTCTTTTGCAAAAGATTTTGGCCGCCGGAATTAGTTGCATTAACAGGGGTTTCTACTGTATTGGGACGGCATGAAGGGCGCACTGGATGTAGGGTCCCCGCAGATACAAATCACACCACGCCGATCACCACAGCGAATAGTCGAATACCATTCGAGCTTCCAAGACCACCACGAGCAGGGATCCGGAACCCCTTCCGTTACGCGAGCCAGCCATAGCTTGGTGTAACTGACCCAGCACCGCAGATTCGTGTCAGATTTACTAGTATGATCTGGTTGATTGATTGTGTGTGTGTAACTGACTCGAACGGTCTGCTCCAGAAGGTCTAGGGGCTCTAGGGGTAACCCATATTTGCCAAGACCTGTAAATTAGGTAGCTGGGACTCTAGCATCTAACCTACATCTAGGTAGAATGCTACCCTAGAATCTAATACACCCCCTCACTTATAAACCTCTTATTGCCTCTTTAAAATTAAAAGTAAAGCTATTTATATATTTTTTTATTCTTTTATATCTTTAATCCTAATATTTTATTTAGATTCTCGAAATCAACCTCCTTCGGTATCAGAATAATTTCTCCTCCGCTATCCTTCCGTAGCGGTACTTCGGTTATACCTAGTAACTCCCTAAATTTCCTATACTTTAAAATACCTAGTACTTTCGTTAATTTATTTGCTAGTATCAATTTCGTCTCTAAATACTCGATATTAAATATCTTCTTATTAATAATCTCCTCCCTCAATTAATATCTATAGATATTTATATACTTTATCTTTATATTAAAAGTAAGCGTTTCCTCTATAAGTACCTTAATAGTCTACTAATTATTATATTATAGAGTAGGGATAGGATCTTCTAATAGCTTCACCCTTAGAACTAATATTAAATAGTTTATAAATAAAGTTTCCTTTACTACCTTTTTAATTATATATAATTTTATTTCTATTATTAATATAGTAACTGCAATTTATTTAATTATTCCCTAATAAATTAAACTACTATAAAACTTAATAGTAAATCCTTATAAACTCTTATAATTATTTTTATTATTAGTAAACGAAGTATTAGAGGCAATTTTAAATTTATTACTACTATTAAAATAAAGTACCTATATCTTTATTATTCGAAGATATTATATAACCTTCTCGCTAGCGGCTATATAAATAGGATTAGGATTATAATTATATCGAGCTAATCTATTTAATAAAAATATAATATCTAATTACGTATTAATAATTGCGTATAATAATAATCCTATATTAATTTAGTAAATTCGTATCTCTATATAACTAGTAATACCGTCGTAGGGTATTAGTTCTTCGTAGCCTATAAGTACTAAAGTAGGTTAATAATTAGATTTAAATAATTTTAAAATCTTTTCGATATATACTTTTTATAATAGTTAAATCTATCTTTAATTTCGATTACATATAACTTCGATATTTAGAAATTATTAAAACTCGTCTCCTCTAATTAAATAATATTTCGATTTCAATTCTATAATATACTTTTTAATTTCCTTTATTTTATTTTTATTAAATACGAAGACAATATTATCGATATAGTAGAGTATAAGGATACTATCCTTCTTTATAATATAAGGATTTTTAGGAATCGTTTCGAATCCTATTAATTTAAATATTCCATTAAATTCTTATTACTATAATAAGGGTACTCGTCGGAAACTATATAGTATTTTAATTAATTTAAAGACTTTACCGGGGATTTAATACCCGGACAGTATACATATATAAATTTCCTTATCGAAGAAAGTATTAACGAAAGCGTTAACTACGTTATATTAAATAAACTTAAAATTAAAGCGAATAGCGAAAGCGATAATAGATTTAAATAACCTCCCTACTAAGGTAGAAATATATATATTTACTCCTATTTTACTTTATTAATTACCTTTTACAATAAGTCTTACTTTATATTTATTAAATATACTATTTTTATTAAATTTATAAGTATATACCTATATATAATCGAAGATCTATTTACTTCGTACCCGCGGTACGTTAATATTAATTTTAATTTACATTTTTATATCCTTATAATTCTATAAATAAATTTCTTCTACTTATTTAAATAGTTAACCGAATAAATAATTATTAAAATTATTATAATATTTAAGTACGGGAGGTAATTTTTATTAGTAAAACCTATTAAAACGGTTAAATTTAATAATTAACTATTATACTTCTACCTTAGTAATAATTTTACCAGTTATTTTAATTATTAATTATAATAGTCTACTAATATAAAAGGTAGCTTCCTATAGTTCTTATTAACGGAAGTATTTATTAATAGTTCGGTCGATTAAATAATTAATATAGAGTACGGCCGGCGGGGTAAATAGAAGCGACGGGTATAATCCTATAATATATTTAATAGATATTTTTCTTATATTAAATTACTAATTAAAAACGTTTTATAACTAACTATTCTCCTCTTAGGAATTTTTTTAACGTTATTTATAATCTTTATCGAAGAGGCTTAAAGGGAGCGGTTCGATATCTATATTATCGACGTCGTTCTATAGCCTATAGCCTTCTTTCTTTAATAATTCGGATACCCCTAAAGGTTAACTACGCGGCTCGTTAATTTTACTAAATAAATCCGCTAATTCCTTACTACTTATCTAGAAGTCCTCTTTCAACTTTTTAAAATTTAGGGTATAAATAATCTCTTTATCAAAAATTATATCCTTAGTCTAAATAATCTTATTTATATATAGATTCTATATACAATAGATAGAGGTCGCTAAGTAACCAATAAAGAACTTTATTTATACCTTAGGTAAATACTTTTAACGCCGCTTTTCTTTCTTTTATATAGTACTCGTTATAATAAATACTTTATAACTATAAATTTTAAAGTAGTTTAAATCTAGTTTATAAGCTTCCTATTAATTATTTTATTATATAATATGGGTATAAAACCGTTCGAAGGTGGATTTCTAATTATAGAAGTAACGAGGGGATCGATTAATAAGGTAAACCGCTACACTAGTAATTTCCGGCTACAAATCTATTAGGAATTTCGAATTTATTAATATAGTATTATATCGTTCTTTAATAATACCCCCTAAATATTCTACCCTACCGTTCTATACCTATATATTAGGAGCAAAGGGTTTAAAATTCGCTCCCCGCTATACCAATCTCTATTAGACTTTATTACTTATAAATTCGTTATCGAATTCGAAGATTTTAACCTTAATATTATATTAGTATTGCAATATATTAATATAGGATATTAGCGTAGTAATTATAATAATTATTTAATAGTTTAATAAATAATAATCCTAAATATAGTTAGACTATCGGTAGGTAATAAGGAGGAAATATTTAATACTATTATTTCCTTCGTCGAATTCGAAGAAATTAATAATAAGTCTCTCTCTTAATCTAAAACTACGGTTTTTAATTATATAGCTAATTTATTATTTAATTTTTATTGTAGTATACGCGTTGTATTTAATTAAAAGGATATTACGTAATTTAATTCTATTAACGTTCTAAAGGTAATTAATTATTTAGGGTCCCGGGTAGCCGAATTATAGATACTATATATCTACTATCTCTTTAAAGGGGCGCTTCGTATAAGAATTAATTTCGTAGTAGTACGTTACGAACGAAGCTCTAGTAAATAAAAGTAGGATAGTCTTAATAACCGTTTAACTATAAATAATATTTAAATAATAAAAAAATAAACTATTAAATTTCTTTAAATAATTATTTAATAATCGGTAGTCCTAATAGAAACCTTACCTTCGTAATTAGAAGTAGGAAACGAAATTAGTAATAAAATTAAGGTAAAAGGCAACTTCCTTTAACCGTAATTTTAGGGGACTATTTTTACCCTTAATAATAATATTAACTTCCCTAAAACCTTTAATTACTACTTAAGTATTATTAATTTATAAAGAATCATCCGGATTAATATAACGAAAGTAAAAGAAACGAATAATTTTATTAAATATATAAAACGAATTATTAGAATTGAGAATTATTAAGTTTTTAAAAGGGTAAGTCTCTTCTCTAATTTAATATACCCTATTAATTTAAAAGGTCGCTCTATAAGTAAGATTTCGAATCGCAATAGGTAATTACGTATTCTCCTCCTTTTTAAAAGCCCTCTCCTCACCGCTATTTTTAGCCGCAATTCTCGTAGCCTCTTTAATTAATTCGGGGTCCTTTATAAAATTAGTTTTAATAATGTATTAGATAGAAGGGAATAATTTTATAATATACTTCAACTTTGTACTTAGGTTAATATACTAATAATTTTTAAAGGAATACAGTCCCCTCTTATATATTTTATATATAGGGATATTAAACTTCTTATATAATTAAATTTCGGTTTTATTCGATTAGAGTTTCCTTTTTCCTCCAAAGCCCTTTAACTTCTTATTATTCTTACTTTTTTAACGAGCGTCCTTATCGTTAATAGGCTTATTTTAACTCTCGCTACTATATCTTTAATTATTATATTCGATATTAATTTCGCTAATATTAAAAGCGTTGTAATATCCTCCTTTCCCGGCGGCGACCCTATATTTCGCGGTATCGATACTATATCTCTTAAAATTTTTATAAATTACTATATAATTAAATATACTATTAGCTATTTCCTTATCGAATTTCTAAATACCTTTATACTATTTAGGACGTACAATTCTAATCGTATTAATAAAGTCAATATACTAGGAGCTAGCAACTTTAATTTCTCTAATACTTATAATCTAACCGTTACTTATAGCGGTAAATTAAATTTAAAGCCAATTATTCTAATTCTTAAATTCCTTCGTTAAAACTATAATAGTTTTATAGTACTACTTCCTAATTTTAATTTATTTATTAATAATTTAGTAGTTTATTATATTCTTAAGCTTCTAATACTATTCGTTAGTCTACTATTCCTCTTTTATAGCGCTATCCTATAATTTATAATTAATTAACGATTTTATTTAGGTACGTACGGCCTTATCGCTAATTATAAACTCCTTCCAATCCTTCTTATTATTAGGGTAGAGGGTAAATTCTAATTTAAATAGCTACTTATTAATTAAATCCGCTTCATTAGTAAAAATATCGAATAAAATCTCGTCCTTAACTCGAAATTTAATAGGTATTTCCCGGGATTCCCTAATTTAATTAATAATAGTACGAATAATTATTCCGCTATCGAAAAAGATAAATTCCGCTTTAGCCTTGTTAATACGGGTTTTAATAATTTTTATAATAGGGTAATAGCTGGGATTAAGCTATTTTAGTACAATAGGCTTCTCGATAGTACTTTAAAACTATTCCTTAAATATATTCGAATTATATTTTAATTAGAGTATAGGCTCCTAGCGGATCTAATTATCGCTATCCTTTAAGTAGGCAACGTTCTCTTTAGGATTATTAATTAGCTTTAATTAAGACATCGTAAGGGTATTATTCTCGTATTATTTATTATTAGTTCGTAATACTAATCGTTATATTAATAGGGCGCGTATTAGACTATTAATTGTCAGATTTACTAGTATAATCTGGTTGATTGATTATGTGTGTGTAACTGACTCGAACGGTCTGCTCCAGAAGGTCTGGGGGCTCTGGGGGTAACCCATATTTGCCAAGACCTATAAATCAGGTGGCTGGGACTCTGGCATCTAACCTACATCTGGGTAGAATGCTACCCTGGAATCTGACAATTCGCGGACTTTATAATCCCTTCAACTCGCCCTCCTTTGCCGAGACTGTCTGCTACCTCACTGCAGCATGAGGTGACAATGGTTGTGACCCCAAAACGCTTCTAGACCTAAACGGCCTCTTCGGAAACCGGAATAACAGTCAACTGGACAGTCAACTTGGCAATATCTTCTGTCACCAAGTCTTCCACCTCAAGAACCTCGAAGCTCATCGGGGTGGATTCCAACACCCGTATACCTCTAGTGGACCGAGGCAAAGTCTGACCAGCAATGGTTTCGATAGTTGTCACCCGGAGAGCTTGCTCAGATGGAAGTAACTCAATCTTGAACCCCTGAACAAGCAAGTCAGACAAGACCACACAAATATGTTCAAAGGTAAACTCGGTACTCACTCCATACATGTGTGGTATTGGGATCCACAGCCTTGGGTCCTCTATTTCTGTCAAACATGACAGTTGTGGCATCCTGAATCGAGAAGGGTCGACCTAGTTGAGGTGGTTAGTGTTGGGTAATATTGATGAACCGCGTTTCATGGATCTTACAAGAGAACCAGCAGTATCCCTCATCAATCTATGGAGCTGCTCTTCCAGGTGAGCGAGCCTTCTCTCCTCCACATGATGCAAAATCTCCGGCTTGAACGCCTCCGCGAGCTCTTGGTTGTATGCAGTCTCTCGTGCGGTCTTCGCTTTTCCATCAATGGACTTCAAGGTCTCTGTATACCAGTGCAGTCAGCTAATGTCCGAAACACCGTCGTGGCAAGATAGGTCAACATACTCCACACACGAGGATCGGCTTGAGCACCTTCGACGAGCTCTTCCCAAGCACGGTACTCCTCAGAGAACTTGTCTTCGAGCGGCTTACTACTAGCAATTATGTGCAGCGCAGAAAGACCATCGCCTTCGACATCCAGTGGCCCAGTGTTGTACCAGTCACATTGTCGCCAGCTGTACTCTTTGCTGAGTGTCTTCAGAGCCCCAACCCAGTCCTTGTTCGTCAGCGCTTGATGCCACTGCTTGCGTCGCAGAGCATACTGCCTTGGATAGCTGCTAACCAATTTTCCACCCAGCCATACCGCCACATCTTCCTTCTGGAGGCCTAGCGCACCGCCAGACCCTCCGTCGAGTTCATCAAAGTCGAGTTCCTTCATGTCACGAATCTCGCTCAACATTTTGTCAGCCAACATCCTGTATCCCTGCACGTCTGCAGGTGCGAACTCTGCCGCCAGTTCTGCACATGCCCGGTACTTGGACGCATCAACCAGCCGCCGGAAGATCTCGCGCTGAACCCTCTTCTCGTCAACGTTTGAGGAAGACTCGGTCGAGTGATCGCGATTGGAGTTCATAGTGACAACAATGACTTGAACAATGGGCACACTATCCCCTCCGTTTGGCTTGGTGGTGACAAACAATAACTGGAAGAAGGCGCCCCTGAGCAAAATCTCCCTTTCACCCTCCGGCGAAATATTGGCCACCGGCATGGCACAGATCGAAGTGACCACGCTGTCCGGGTATCGCTTCCGATATGCCCTGAGAAGGCCCTCATCAATGCCCCTCGTATGGACCTGAAGGTGCATGTGCACCAACCGTTCGCCCCCCGGTGACTTCTTCGTAGCGAAGTCTTCCATGACCCTGGGATCGGCACTGGTCGACGTCAAGGCCAAAGGGATAGCAAAGCCGCGCATCGTCAAGTCAGGGTTCCGCATGATATCTTCATAGAAGCGGACGGTTTCCTGGTAGACAGGCATTCCGCGATGCGTAAGACCCTCAAAGTTTCCATACCGCGGATCACCAAGTTGAGACAGTCGGAGATTATACAGGTCAATTGTCAGGAACTCGATAAGCGTGGTGGCAACCAGGAGATGCTCTTCAGCAGCGTGTTCCGTACGGAGGGTGTCACTGACCAGCTTGAAGAGGTAGCCGTATCCCGGAATAGAGCAGTACATCTCCAAAGCATCGTACTGCTCGCTGCTGTGGGTGGTGTTGGTATCAGAAGGGCGACTGACCGAAACGTCGGCGTAGTCGCGGTAACCACTGAGAAGTCGTTCAAGTGGTTCGCGCACCTCTTCCGGGAGCCTTTCGGGCTTACACCATCTCCGTACGGCCTCCACAAGTTGCGCATATGCGTCATTGTCCAACCAAGCAGTCCGCACTTCTTCAATCTTACTCCGAAGTCGGGACATGCGTTCACGCTCAACCTGGCCGGAAAAGCCGGACTTGAGTGTCTGGAGGTTCACGGCATCGAGTGGTGCCGAGAATCTCGCCCTGGCTGCCGAGGTGGGTTTGAAACGAGGCATGGTGGGCTTTGTAATCTGTGTTCCCTGTTTCGGTGAGTGTTCTCAAAAAGTTTCTTGGCTGAATGGCTTAGTTGAGTTCATATGTCACGCTTCTTGGTCCAAGTCAGAAGTATGGGCGCCTTAAGTTTGAACGGGCTTGACCCTACTCCGGGTTCGTTATGTCGTTTTGAAACCGCACAGCCGTACATACGTCTCGTGAACTTCTCTTTGGATAGGAGTCATGCCATGGAGAGAAAGGAGGAGGTGGGAGGCCGCCCACCAAAAAGAAGGCCCCTCGGCAGTGCGATATCAATGACTCCTGCGATGACTGGGAAGATGGCCAAGCAGCCCTATTTGGGCATTCATCGCGCAGAAAAGCCTCGCAACTGAGTCACTCTCCAACCCATATCTTGAAGCCAAGCCTGGGCTGAGGTCTGGAGGGTGTCACGAACCCCCATGAGCATTGATTGTGGCGCACGGCCTATAGGCAGTATCGCCCAATGACCATATCCATCACGTCCGACACTCCGCATGGGAAGGCAGACAGAAGCAACCACAACGTCAAATCTCCAAGTACCAAAATGGAACAGCCTCGGCCACCACGAACCGCGAGCGGCCAGCCTGTTCGTCGTGTACGCCAGTCATCCACGATATCAACCACACAATTCTGTTATAGGCAGGTGAGAACAAAAAGGGCCCCACATCCACGATCCAGAACTCAGGATGAACGGAAGTCTTTGCCATTTCCAGCTTGTATTCCCTTCCTTGCATAAGCTTGCACTTTAACGGAAGAGCCTCATCAATTACCTAGACACCAAAGTGGCCACCGGTTGACCACAAGGCAGCATCATGGCCGAAGTACTTACTGGCATTGCCGTCGCAACCGAATCCCTCACTCTTTGCATCAAGGCCGTCGTTGTCCTCAAAAGATTCTATGTGACGGTCAAAGGGGCAAGGGAGGATCTCAACAAGATCCTCAATCTGGTCGGACGAACAAGAAACCGCATCGAACTAATGAAGATCACACTCATCGAACTTCGAAAATCAACTGACCCCGGTATTGCTGCAGGCTTCATCACCGCATGTGACGGACTCAACCGAACTCTGGAAGAGCTAGTCCAAGAGGCATCGACTATTGCCAACGGTCAATCTCGGTTTGGTATTGCCAGACGTCTGAGATGGTCGATGAGCCACTCCAAGGTTGAGGAACTTGTTCGGAAGCTGGCAGAACAGGAGAAGGAGGTGACAAATTCGTATATGATGCTCAACTCGTAAGTCAGTGCCATGTTTGCTACGAGGAGCTTGTCCTGACAACAACAAACAACAGATTAACCTCTCTCCGAACCCAACAGGAGCTGCAAAAGCTCACAAGGTCATCTGACGAACGGTCCGAGATCACAATCGCCTTTTGCCAGGAATCAGAGGAGCGCCTTTCCGACGTGTCTACGTTGCGAAACAGCTCCGAAGAGCCCTCAAGTAGGGTTCGGACCTGGCTTGGGCATACCATCACCGACTACCACTCTCCGGAATATCTCCAATTACGGAACGAGCTATCCGAAGCCGTGTACTGGGGTGACTGGGATGTCGTCTTTAACAAGCTTGAGGAGGGGTTCCGGACATTTGGTGAACTCTGGGGGAATGCGCCACGAATGAGTAAGTGAAAGTACTTTGGACAAGAAAGAATGAGAATTAAGAGGCTGATGATACATACGGCAACACAGAAGATCGAGCGCAGTACCACCACCTCTCAATGTGGACTCCTCTCCATCAAGCAGTATATCATCATGCGCCAGTCCACGTCGTTGAACGATTGCTGGAATATGGAGCTTTCAGTAAGTCGCACACAGAATCTTATGTTCAAGTCCGCTCAGAGGGCGTGATTGTTGACACAGGAACAGAAACGCTCCGAACAAGGAACTCCGAATTCGGCTATCCCAACTTGACCCCCCTCGAACTTGCTCACGAGATGGAAGTCTTCCACCTCTATGACATTCTCAGCCCAGTGGTAAAGCGTCCTTTGCCACCAGACACTCTGCAGAGAATCGAGTACAACTTCCATCGCCTGATCCGCAGTGAGGTAGGGCAGTGTGTTGATACAGTAAAGCTCCATCTCCCTGTTCTCGAGGCCCTCACGGAGCTCGATGGAGAAACTGTGTGGTTCCCGATCAAGTTCGGTCATCCCGGTGCTGTACGTTATCACCCCATTTTCGAAGTTGTTGTGACCGACTCTAACAGTAACCGATTTCAGGGATACCTTTTCCAGCTGTTGGGCAGAGAGCTTCAGGTCAAATCCGTGAACATCCAGGACAAAGCTTCGGAGGCCCTCTATCGCGTTATGGAAGACGACATCTATGAGACTGACCAGATCTTCAACTTTGCCGGAGACCTCAAACAGGAGAAAGACATTAATGGAGAGGATACCGCACAATCCTTGCCATTCAAGCTGGAACTTTGATGCTTCCAGCGCACGATAAAGGAAAGACTCCCAGGCGAACGATTCTTCTTCCGGCTTTTGCTCCACAACCCGAAAGTCCGAGCATTCTTGGTCGACACAGTTGGTTGTGGGGCCCATATCGACGACTCTTCGCATTGTCAACTGACATATCATGGCGTTCGCGACATGAATCCCGCCACAAAGGCACCAAAAAACACTGGGCTGACCGAGACAAGCTGCGAAACGCACCCGGCCCACAAGAGTTGCCGGAGTACGATATGTTGAGAGACTTGGTCCCCATCCCGAGACCGGGATCGGAAGGGGAAGATGTGAAACCCATTCACATTTCCAATTTCCATGAACCACACCGTTGTAAAGAACCACAAGGCACTAAACGTTGACTCGGAGTGACGGCAAGCCAGATCCCACAGCTCGTCAACGTACTCCTCGAGGCTATAACATTAGTTTCGCCCAGGACTTCTTGAACACACAGCCCGCTGGAGACCTTGACGGCAGAGATGATTGGCTTCTACAATCTGGAATTGGATCTGGACAACCACTTCTAGGTGAGTGATCTTGCACGTCACGTTGAGCTCCCGCGCCCCCGCAAGGGGGGCACCCGGGGGGGCTAAAGCCCACCGCCGGGGGTCGCACGCTCGAGTGCGCTTGGTTCACATCCTGAACTTGGGCTGTGTCCTGTGTCCTGGGCTATAACATTAGTTTCGCCCAGGACTTCTTGAACACACAGCCCGCTGGAGACCTTGACGGCAGAGATGGTATCTGGGCTTCCATCAAGTGCGTACGAGAAGCGAGGCGGTTGTACCCCCCTAAACTCGAGGGCCGACCGGTCAATCTCGCTGGGAGAGTAGCCAAAGATGGCATAGACATGTTCTACCGCGTCCCGATAGCCAGCGTAGCCAGTATTGGCATATGCTACGGCTTCCACCTTGTTACTTGCCGACTGCGCCGCTGCACCGCTTCTCGTCATCAACCTCAGGGTCCCGAGCTTCGACCTCGTTTCAATAGACAGCTGCCCGTGCGCCATGAAGACGATGTACTCGGCATGACACAGAGCGAACATCAAGTCGCGGCCAATAAGATGAGTCCCGGGAGCTCGAAGACACTCGATTTTCCGGTTCGTCGTATCGTCGTTCACCTTCTCTTTCGAATGTCCAGTTGTCGCCGGAGGCGGAGCATAAATCCATCGCGCCAACCTCTCCACATGCTCCCTCGCCAAGCCATCAACGCTCACCCGCTTATAAAACTGCGCCAGCGTCTCCCGCAGCCGTTCCAACGGCTCGCTTCGTGTCCACCGGTTCGATCGCATCCGCTGGAACAGCGCCATGATCTCCCCGTCTGCCGCGCGATGTTCATCGGGTATCTTGGGCGACCATACGGCGTCGAACCCGCGGTTTTTGCCTTCTTCCGAATCTAAGTCGGGAAGCACGTAGACTGTGCCCCCTCGTGGTGGGTTGTCGGGAGGATGGTGCGCAGTGCGTCGGGGCCGTAGCGATGGGGCGCGTGATGGGCGTAAGGGTTGTGGGGAACGGTGTCGGAGAGGAAGAGGAAGAGGCCTGCTAGTGAGAGGATGCCGTGGAGCAGCCTGTGACTGTCTTCGGGGAGGCCAGATGCAGATGCAGATGTTGCGGCGAGTAAAGAAGCGAGCGCTGGGACGCCGACCAGGAGGAGCACGAGGGATTTGAAAGTGAACAACAGCATCGGGTGGCCTTGCAGCGCCGAAGTCCAATCATAGAGTCCCCGAAGACGAGAGCCAGACCAGAGTCGCGGGCCTGCGGCGGATAGGAGGTACCAGAGTAGTAGGACGAGGGAAGGGAGGATGGGAGCATATGAGAGGGCCGCGAAGGCTTCGAGGACTGACGGCGCGTTGGTGACATCGGGTATGATGGCGATCAGCCAAAGTGCCGTGGTGAGTCTTATGACGGCGGCAACGCGGCGGTCGGTGCTGGCTGGCCATAGCCGTACGCTGAGGACATTTCGACGTGGGCGTTGGTGAGGGCGTTCATGACGGAGAAGGAAGCCGCGGTCGAGGAGGATGCGATGGAGGAGAAGCTAGGATACTATGGCGCTTAGACGGCATATTTCCTGGAGGGTGTTGTAGGAGGAGGAGTGGGTTAGCTTTGCTTCTATGGGGAACTGGAAGGGGGCCGATACTAGGAACTTGGAGAAAGGAGCTGAATAGGAAGCAGACGAACTACAGAGGAGACGTTATGAAAGGTGGACCAAAATCGAGACTGGGCTTCTTTGTTCAAATCCATATTCTCTCTGCGTATGGTCTCCTTTGTGGAATGTTGTTCTCGTCGAGTGTCTCGGGGGTGGAAGATCGCTGTTGTCGGAAGAGAGAGAAGCCTACTATGGTGATACTTTTTTCGGACTGTCCCAAGGCGTTCGAATTGTGGATGGAAGTAGCTAACCGGATCATCTGCGGTTACCATACGAATTGTTTCCACTTCATAGTAGTATGAACTGAAGTTGCTTTGTTTGAGGCCTTCGTTGATTTCGTTAGCCACTGCGCAAGGGCAGTTGAAGATTGCAAAGTCGAAGTGCTCACTCCCGCCCCCCGCACTTCCTGCCCGATTCTGATGCTTCCACTTGCAAGCAAGGGAACCACTGCAGTCCTGTCATGCAGCGCGGCTATCTGCAGTCCCAATTGGAGGAGTCAAACGAGGTGTGTACGGTACCTACACAATTTCTTTCTACCTATCCTGTCAGGACAAGGCAAAGCCGTTGGCTGGTAATGTGGATTGAATTAAAGATGGAGAAGGGAAAAACCCAGGAATTCACCAGGCCTGGGGGGCCTGGGATCTATATACAGGAGGGGTAAGGCTATCGTCACTACCTTTGTGCAAACAGTAAGGGTAAAACTCGCGACACACCCTATTAGATCTCACTATATATCCCTTCCCTATATGCTAACTAATATATAAATATCGTTGTTTTGTATAGTAAAATCCAGTTTTCTTATATTATCTTACATCCCTGCTCAAGTTGATAAGTGCGTTGAGACCGCTAGAGTCGTAATACTTTTATAATATTGAGTGCTAAATCCAACTATAAAATCCGTCTCTTATCTATTTATTTGGTAATATCTATTAGTATTTTACTCCTTATTATTACTAATTATAATAGGGTTCTTCTAGCCGCCCTCCCTCGCCCTCTATATTTCCTATAGGCGGTCCTCCTCCTCGTCTTTATAATTTAAATTAACATAATTATTACTATATACCTACTCCTAACCTTCCTCGTCTACTTAACGGCGGCAGTTCTTATTCCTCTTAAGCTCCTAAACCAACGAAACGTTATAAAAGCGGCGAGAAACCTCTTTTTACCTATTAGTAAAGGGATTATAATAATTAACCGCCTTATAACCCTATTATCGATATATAATCGGTTTTATAGGACCGATCTCCTTTTTAACTTTTAGTTAGAGCTTTAGATAATTACTATAAATACTTCGGCGTCCCTTGCACTACTCTACCTATTCGCTATCCCTTTCGAAAGTAACCTTATATAAGGACTTTAATTTATAGGGAAATTCTTTTAAAAAGTAGTAAGGAGGAGGGGGGAGAATATAAGCGGCGGCCTTTTCTTATAACTTTACCTCCTTAGCGAATTAGGTTTACTACTCCTCTTCTATAAATAGGATTAGAGTAACTGCCTTCTCTCTATTACGTTAAGTAATAGTTTCTATTAATTCCTTCTCCCTATTAGGGACGAAATAATCCTCTAAATCCAATTCGTAAAAGTTATACCCGATTAATATACTATTAAAATACTACTTATCGTCAAAAGGGATAACGGGAGGTAGTTACTTTCGATCGGGAAATAAAGTTCGAGGCTAGGCCGAAGTAGGTAAATTTAAAGATTAATATACGAAGAAAGGAGAAGAGGGGAAAGATAAGGTAGCAGATAAAATAGAGATATTAGAATTAAAATTTTAATTAATATTAATACTTCCTTTAAAATTAAATTTAGAATTAAAAATAATAATATAATTAATAATAAAGGTAGGCTCCCTTAGCTAATTAATTTAAATAAATTCGCTAGGCCGGATCGACTTCTTATTAATCTTTTTACTAATCTTTTTATTAACTTTTTTAACTACTTTCTTAGATTATTATACCTTTTTAAACTATTAGGATATAGCTATATTTATAGTATTAAAAGTCTCTATATTATTACTATATTCGAACCCTAAATAATTTTACCGCGTAATAATTTATATAAGTATAATATTCTTTAACCTTCTACGTAGGCTAATTAAAGAGGAGGCGGGTTAGGAATTCACTTAGGTACGTACGTTCGACCGAATAATTCGCTAGCTAGCAGGCTAGCTAATAATATTTAATAGCCTAATAACGAAAATAGCCTCCTTTTTACTAAAAGGACCCTTATTACGCAAACGACCTTTAAGTACGCCCTTCTTAACTAGTTTGAATTATAGATATCTATTAACCGAATTTTATATAAATAATTAATTAAGAGATAATCGGGTAGTAAATAGGAAGGATAGGCGAAACTTATTTAAATTTATAATAAATATTAAAATAAATAGTAATTATTTCTAATAATTAGGACTACTTCTTTAATTCTAACTAATACTTCTATTTTATAAATATAAGGGAAATTATATTGCTTTTAAAACTAATTAGTATAGGGTAGTAGAAGATTACCGTTATAAATAATAATATTATCGCACTTTATAGGTAACGTTGTAATAAATTAGCGATATTAGCATTCGAATAATTTTAATACTTATAACGAGAGTTCGAAACGGTATAAACCTAATTACTTAATAATACCTTAATTAACCTATACTCGTAAGGCTAATTTATTAAATATTATTATATAATTCTCGTACCAACTATTAATATACTATATAGAAATATTATAAAAATTAGCCAAATTATTACGAAACGAGACGCTAAACAATTTAAATTAATTATTATTCAATTCGTTAAGCAATATAGTCTTTTAATTATAATTAAAATTATCTAAAGTATAGTAGCCCGCCTAATTATATTTAATAAATATTAACTCCTTTTCGATATATTTTATAATAATATATAATTATAATTAACCAAACTTATTAATAAAGATTTAGTACGTCCATTCGAAATATTCGACCGTTAAAGAATAGATTATATATTATTATATAAAGAATAGTACTAAGCGGGTATTAATAAATTTATTAGGGAGAAATTCTTCGAAGTTAAAGCTAGTCTATATTATATTACGTACGCAACAGTAATAATCGTTAAATTTATTAATATCTACTTAATCTTCTAACGCTAGCGTATTATTAATAATTTTAGTACCTTACCTATTAACGTTCTTACTATCTTTTAAATCCGACGAATTATTATCGAAATTATTATTGTTATCGTTATTGTCGTCGGGTACGGTAGGGTTTTTTAAGCGCCGCTAATACTTCTTAATAACTTTAATAATATTATAATTAATATACTAAATATAATATTATAAAATTATATTAGGGAGGCTATCCTTTAATACTTCGATTAAACAGTCGTTACTATTAATAATAATAATATTAGGGAATAGGATACCTATAATATTAGCAGCCTACTGAATTTATATAATAAAGTATCTCGCTCCTATAGTACCCTCGTTATTTAATACTATTTAAAAGATAAATATAAAAGTCTTTTCGTATATAATAACGATTCCCTATACTATAATTAAATAATAACGGTTAGTTTTATATATTATATCGATCGTTATTGTAAATAGATTTCGAAACTATATTTTACGTTAGCAATCCTAAACCTAAAAGGTATTCGAGAGTACAATCTTATCCCTATCGTCCTAATCGATATATTTATATATAATATTATTATTAGTCTTATACACGCTAACTAACTATATAGTCCACCCAGTGGGTATACGGTGCTGCTTCCGTTCTTAGTCGGTGGGAAAAACCGTACCTAAGCCGGCTAAAAACCTTCTACTACTCTTTCGCATCGGTGCCGTAGTAGTATCGTACCTACTTCGTTTATCTTCCTCTCGGTATAACCTCACCGTCATTCCCGAGGCTTAATTTTTAAATCCTGGGCGCGGTTTCCCCGGCCTTACCCCGTCTCCGGCTACCTTCTATACCTTCCTCCAGCGTTTACGGCCGCTATCCTATATTATTATTCCTCCCTCCTCCTTTTACTCTACCTTTTCATCCTATCTTTCCTAATAAATACATTATAGCGGCCCTACCCTCTAATATATAGTAATCTCTCGTTCGCTCCTTCCCTTCCTTCCTTCTTTTCCCTTTATACTTCCTATTGTATCTACCGTTATATTCTTCTATTACCCCGCCGCCTACAACCCGCTACTACATTTCTAACGATTTCGACCCGGCTCTATTATAATATCCCCCGATAATTCGGTTCCTACCGATTCTAATAAGAAGACTAATAAGAGTAATAAGAAGCCAAAGCCTAAGCCGCCCCCTAAAACGCTTAAGCCTAAGGCGCCTTCCGAGAAAGCTATCGAATCGGCGCGTAAGAAATTCCTTAAGGAATATACTACGAAGACTCGCGCTACTTTATTATATTATTATATACCGGCCGATAATATATAGTATTATTTATACGTCTACACTCTCTACTATATTTCGCCTACTATTTTTAAATCCTTTAACGAATTCGCTATTGCCTTTAACTCTATCTATTATCTTTAAAATCCCTATACGTTACCGCCTCCTTCCCTTATTTATATTATTGTTAACCCGTTAATATAATTAACCTATATTCTCCTTATAATAAATATAAAAAGGGAAAGAAAACCGAAGAGTACCCGAAGGGTAACCGTTTCGTTATTATTCGCGACTTCGTTCGTACTACTATAGAATTATATTATTCTACCAATTTAAATAATAATAACCTCGATTATAATATTCTAATTACGAAGGTATAGAATACTATAATTACTTAAATAATAATTACGGACCCTAATACTTTTCGTATTAAGTCCGTTAAAATTATTATTATATCGGATAATAATAATAATAACGACGTCGTCGCAGCCCCGGTTAACGCTACTTATACTCTTAAAAAGAGAAAATTAAATAGTAGTAGCGCTATCGATTCCTCCGCTTCGGACCTCTCTATCCTCTATAACGATATTTCTCTAATACGCCTCTCCTCCGCCTAATTTAATAATTTTATTCGTACCGTCTATATTAAAATTAATAATTTTATTACTAATTATAAACGTATTTATAGTATCGAGACTATAATCGGCTCTATTTAAATTAAGATTACTAAATTTAATAATTACCTCTCTATTATATATATCCCTTCGCGCTTCCGTATTATCTTCGCTATTAACCTAATATTTAATTATTTAATATAAAGGCTATAGTTTATACTATATATTCTAAATTTCTAAAGCTTAGCGTTATTACCCTTATTCCTAATATTAGAAATAGGTATATTAATTATAAGACCGTCCCTAAGAGAATTAATTTTAAAGCCCTCCCTAATAAATATATCGACGATAGCAAACCCTTTGAAGATAACGAAGAATATAAGGATAATTATAAGGACGATAATAAGGAGGAGGACGAAGAGGAGGAGGAGGAGGAGGATAATAACGTCCCGCCTTCCTTTCTTCTATCTTACGGCGAAGCCGCTCCTTAATAATTAAGTTAATTATTTAGTATTAAACTAATATCTTTATAATATTATAGTAATTCCTAATAAGATATCTCGGGGTCTTTAATAGTATATAATTCCCTCGTCGGTAATTGGTCGGCTCCGCGTCGGCTCCGTACTAGGTTATTATTACAATCTAAATAATTAATTTCGGAGTATTTTAAGCGCCCTCCCGCTTACTAATATCAAAAATCAATCTAATTCCCCAATCTCTCCTCCACTTCCTTTACTTATTCAATTTTTACTACTAATTTATATTCTTACAATTAGCCTAGCCTTAGGGCCTAGCGGAGGATTTACTCCGTACCCTCTATAGTTTCGAATTCGTTGTAGAATTATTTAATATTTATTAGCCAATTTGGATCCTATCCCTATATATCTTCCGTTTCCTTATATTCTAGGATAATATATTCGAATATTTCCTTAATTAATCCGTACTAATAGAATAGCGTCGCTACTTCTAGCACTCTCCTCTCGAAGAAGAATGCCTATAGGCCTATTTTACCTATTTTAATTTATATTAAGAATAAGTTTATAGCCTTCGAGAAGTAGTATAGTAATAATTTTTTATTTATATTAAGCTAAGTATAGTATTACAATATAATTCCATTGAATTGCGTACGCGCTTCTATAGTATTTAATTTCTTCCTTTTCTTTATCGCCTCGGTTATTTTAATATATTATTTTATAACCTATTCCTTTTTCGTCGCCTCTTCTAACTACTCCTTCCTTTTACCCGGCGTAGGTTCCCTCTCTTCTCTTTATAGTACCGGAATATTTTCTTTAGGGGCTTACTACTCGGCTTATTCGGCTTTTACCCGGCCGCTAACTAATAGTACCTATAATTATTTTTTTAGTCTTTTACCCTATATTTCGGCTACTACCCTTATAAGCGTCCCTCTAACGAAGGCCGTTATTAAGGAGCGGATAAACCGCTCTTCGAACGCCCTAACCCTTTTATTAAAATAGAAGTCGAGGGGGGGGCAAAAAATTTCTATTTCTATATTAAATATTAATATAATTTTATATATTTTAGAAACTACTTTAAAGTAATTAATTTAAATTGTTACGAAGGCCTTTATAAGCCTATGTAATTCCTTAAGTAGCTCCGTTAAAATATAGTACGTTAACGCCCCGTAGGTTACGGCTATATAGATTACCTTTATATATACCTCCTTTATATAGATAAAATTATATTCCTATATCTTCGCTATAATACGCGTAAGAACGAAGATTTATATCGATATTTTTTTCTTTACCGCTTAAAAATATACTTAATAAATTAATTTATAATTTAATTATATATTTAAGAACCGAGCCGACTCTATAGGAGTAAATTAATACCCCTTGAAATCGATTATTTCGGTCCTTAATTACCGGATTTTAATAAAATAAATAAATTCGGACTTATTTACTTCGAACTCTATCCCTTTCTCTACTACCCAATTGTAATAAATCTGCTATACTTCCTTTAACTTCTCGTAATTATTTCTTATCGATTTTAAAAAAGCTAAAATATTTATATTATTTATAAAACCTACCGTTATTATACCTCTCAAATCCTTTAATACTTTATAAAATATAATAATAAATAGGAGGAAGAGGATAAGTAAGAGGGGGGAACCCTAGGGTACCCCTATAAATACTTAGAATTCCCGTATTAATTTTCTATCGAAGAAGAAACTCCCTCGTTGGTTTATTAAAAAGTTTTTAACTTAATGGAATAGTTATTACGGAAGCCCCTTCTCCTATAAAGTATAGAAGAGTTATTTATAATTAACCCGATCGAACGTCCCCTTAAAATTTAAAAAGAGTAATAAAACTACCGTTCCTAATTCCTACGCTATATATACCATTTCCGTTACTATTCGAACTATAAACTCTATTAATCTCCCTTTCCTATTCCTTATTTACCCTTCTAGTAAGAGCCTATATTCCTCTGCTATAAAAGCGAATTATTCTATAATAATTACTTTTAGAATTTTCCTTACGCAATTTAATAGTATTATAGGACGCTATACTTCGGCTATTTTCCTCTATACTACTATCTTTCTTAATTTTTTTAATACTATTACTTTTATATATCGCTATTGTACCGGGAATAATCTAAAGGTAAAGCTACCGGTCGTAATTATAATAAACGCTTCTGTAAACCGTTTTCTATAAGCTTTAAATAATTTATTAGAGAGTTAATCGCTTCCTGGTACCTTATTAGGAATTATATAACGTAGCGTCTTTATTATATCGTTTGTATTAATTCTATAACTTATTAGTAATTTAATCCCCCGTCTCTCCCTCTAATTTAATAAATATTCTATTAGTACCTCTACCTCTAAGAAAAATCTTTCCGCTAAAATCTCTGCCTTACTTTTATAATTTTATTTCTCCTCTATATTACTTTCTTAATATAACGCTAGTATTTTAGGGGGGTTAAAAGGTAAATAATTCTACGTTCTACCCTATTATTCTAACGTTTAAAGCTTCTACGTATTTCTCGACGTATCTTCCGTAAGGGTATATTACCGCTTCGCTTACGCGAATTAAATAGCGTCGGCTTATTTCTATCTCGCTTCCTTTAATTCCCTCCTTCTTATTAATATCCTCCTCTATTTTTAAGCCCTTACTATCTTTCTTATATACTTAATAGCCTCTTTTATACTTAAGTCCTACTAATTAATATATTTACCCCTTCCCCTCTTCCGTTTCGGGACCGCCTCGTCTATAACCCTAATTAATTCCTCTATTAATTTATCGGTTGCGGCCTCTAAACCGGCAATTATTATAATTACTACTAGGACTATAATATACTTTTTAGCGAATTCTTTAACCTTCTTAGTATTTATAAATACTTAATTATAACCTTCTTTAATATCCTCCGGCTCCTTAGTAATTTTAATATAGATTAGGACCGATTAAATTTAATAGTCCGATCCGGTAAGGACCTTATCTTCTACTATTTAATACGTAGTATATAATATTTTTATTACTTAAATATAATTAATAATACTATTAAATTCCTATTATATTTCGTTCCCTAACTATATTAGTTCGTTTTTCAACATTATTAGGACGAACTAATAATTTACTATTAATGAAAAGAAGATATAACTATTTTTACTAATTCTCCTATTAATATCCTATCTCGGGTAATAGAAATTTATATCCCCGACTACAATATCTCTCCCCTTTAATCTCGATGCAATTTCCTTAAGGGGGGTAATTTATTTATATTTAGGATTTAAGTCCTAAATTAGTAAATAAATTAATTATACCCTTATTTCGTTTTCTCCCTCTCTTAATCTTATTATTACCTAATCGTCTCTTTATTTATAATTCTATCGGTCGATTACAAAACGTTTATTCACATATAACGCTATACGCCCTTAATTAATATTATTTAACGCCTAATAACGTAAGGCCTTAATATTAGGAATATTACTTATAGTTACGCTTCAACTTAACTCCTAGAATATTATAATATTATAGTAATCTTCTATTTCTAATATAATCTTCATCCTATTATATAACTTCGCTACATTCTAATATAAAATCTTTAAATTTATAGGGTAGACGTAATAGTAGTATTCTTCTAATATAATCGAAGGTTCGACTTAATAGTAATATTTAGTATTTTAAAGATTCTCTTCTAATATTTCGCCCTAATTGTATTTAGCCTAGCGCGAAATTCCTTCTACTACTTTATATAGGAGCTACTTCGTTTATTAATTATTACCGTCTATTATTCGGATTCTAAAATTTCTAAATTTATATTTAAGATATTTAAATCGCCGTCTTCGTTAATAGGTATAAATTAAGGCCGAACCGGCGTCGTAGGGGGGGCGGTCCCTTCGGGTCCTTACGTCGCCTTAGGTTATATTTACTAGAGGAATTACTATTAAATAACTTCGTCGGCCAATTTGTTAATTATAAATTAATTAGGAACCAGCGTTTCTTCGATTATAATTAGTTCCGCCCGTTAAGCGAATTTACGTAGGCGTTCTATAAATATTATAAAGGAGCGATTAAATATTATTTTTATAAGCGGGTAATTGTAAGAGAATACGAAATATCCCTTACGGTTATAAAGGAGGTACTTTATAAAGTCGGGCTTTTAATTAAAAGAGTAATTAGCTTTAATATCCTTTATTATTTTACCCGGGTATTTCTTCTCGGCGTAGCGGAAGTATTATATTTCTTTCTCTTTAGGGTAATAATTATATAGATAATTAAATTCCTAATAATTATAATATTACTAGGGGATTATATTATATTCGAAGGGTTTATAATAGAATATATTATTTATTTAGAAAAGGGAATCCCTAATAAAACGAATTCCTTCGTTTATATTAATTATTTTTAAGAGGAGAAAGCCCCTCTCGCTCCCGTACTTCCTCCGGAATGCCTTCGCTTTAATAATATTAATTTTATTCGTTAAGGATAATTCTTTCGCTAATTTTTTTAATTCGAAGTTATTATCACGGGCAAAGGGTAGATGGTAGATATGAATATACGTAATTGCACGAAGGAGAAAAGAGGAGAGTGTAGACGAGTGCTTAGAAGACTAGCCTTATAAGGGCGGCTAATAGTAGGCCCAATATAGGTCTACGGCCGGCGGCCGCTATAGCCAGTTAATTAATAACGATAATAATTTTAAAAGTTACTATACGCTAGCATAAAGCACGTAAGTGATTACGTACGATATAAGCTAACCCTATAATACTTCTTCCGACTAAAAGAAGCTATATAATTGATTAATATTATATAAAATAATAGAAATCCCTATTAAACGAATAATCTACCCTCGAAATACCTCTATAGCCGCCGCTACTATATATTATAGTAACCTCCGTCGTAGGGCTAAAGCCTCCCGCTCCGCCTCCGGTCCTCCGTATTTGTATCTTTTAACCGGGGCCTCTATTTCTACGGCCGGCCCAACCTTCTCTAATAACTACTTCCGCTTCTTCTCCGCTACCGCCCAATCCGGAGGGTATAGTACCTCCGAATATACCTTATAGAACCTCCGTATTTTATCGGGGGCTATAGCTACATTAGCGCATAGTTACTATAATAGTTAGTGAAGGGGTCCCTAAACGATATAATACTCCTAATAGCCTTTCTTATTCTTTTAGTAGCCGTCGAACTTCTCGAAATTATATTCGACCGAATCTTCCCTATCGTTAATCTTCCTTATAACCCGTTTATAATTAGTACGAATATTCTATTCTTTTACGGGCGCTTACCCCGGAACGTTGACTTCGTCCTATAGTTTTATTTTATTAATGTAGAAAGTTAGGTTATATTTTATATTAATTAGGAACTTAAATATAATTCTATAATTATCTACTTTAAAGATTTCGAAGGGACTTTTAAATAGGGGCGTAAATTTGGCGTACGGGCGATTAATTTTAAAATTTTTTATATTAAGTAAGACCTTATTTCCCGCCTTATATTTAGGGGCGTCCGATCGTCGAATATTAGCGTTATTTTTATATTATTATTAAATTCGCTTAGTTTAATCCGTAACGTAGTTTAAAACTTCTTTAAAGCAATTAGCGATTTCGTTAGCCTTAAAGTATTCCGTTTATTATTATACTAATATATCCGGAGGATAAGGTTTCGCCGGTTTAACGCCTATACGAAGGTAAAAATTATAGTTGGCGAAGAAGGGGGATACTCTTATAAATTCGGAAATTAGGTTATTACTAGCGAATTTTACGATTGGTAATTAATTTACCTAATCGTTTTATATTTAATTAATATAGAGGCGAAGGTATTTCTCTATCTCTATATTAATATATTCGGTTTAGCCATTAGTAATTAAGTAGAATACGGAGGAGGGTTTAAAAGTTACTTCTAAGCGGGACGATAAGGTTTTCTAAAACCGGGAAACGAATTAGGAATTACGGTTAGAAATAATAGAATTTAGTAATCTATAAATATTATAGACCCTTTTAATAAAACGATCCGTTAATTCTTCGGCTGTAAAATTAATAGTAGGAATAAAATACTATATTTTAATTAATTAATCGATTATTACGGCGATATATTTAAATTCCTAGCTTCGACGGACGTAGGGTATTAGTAGTATAACGTAATCGATTGAAATATCCTTTTATAGTGCGAATGGTACTGCTAGCGGCTTTAAAAAGTTATAGGGGGTATATTGTAATAGTTTAAATTTAGCGTATATTAAATAGGCTTTATAATAGGCTCTAATAGTAGCGTATATCCTTAATTAGAAGAAAGATTGCGAAAGTAACGAGTAGGTTTTTTCGCGACCCGGGTGCCTAATTGAAGGCGAGTTGTAAATGCGGCGAAGGAATTATAATTAAAGTTTAATATTTGTAGGGTTAATAAAAATGGTGCTACGACGGTACGCCCGTCCCTAGATCGCCTTATACTCGGCGAAGGATACTTTCTTTATTTAATCTTTGATTTTTTTAGATTATACCTTATAATTAGGGTCTAATAGGCAAGTTACGATATTTTATAGAAAAGTTGACTTCTTATAATTCTCTGCAATTAAATTATCGGTAGATTTCTCGTTTATAATTCCTAGCTTGTAAATATATTTAGTGCTAACGTCGATTTTAATCCCCTCTTCTCTATCCTTTAAAACGAAGGTTCTATTAACGAAGATATTATAATTAAATAAAACTTTATTCTTAACTAATAGCTACTTATTAGTTACGTCCTTAGGCAAATCTTCTAGCTTCTTACTTAAGGCGTCGGGGCGTATTTATAGCGAGCCCGGTCGGTATTTAATTATAAAATTAAACCGGGATAGGAATTAGGACTACTGTATATAATAGGGGGTAAGTTACTTATTAATAGTAAAAGTCTTTAGACTTTTATAATTTATAAGGACTTTAAAAGGCTTTTATACGCCTTCTAACTTAGGACGCTACTCCTCTAGGGCTTTAATAATAGCGAGTAACTCCTTATTATAAATATTATAATTATATTCGGCTAAAGAATATTATTAATTAAAGTATGTAATAGGGCGGAGGATACCCTCCTTATCGTATTATGATAAGGTACCGCCGTAGGCCTAATTAGAAGCGTCCGTCTCAACGATAGTTTATTTAGATTAGTTGTAAATATAAAGTATAGGTCCGTTACTAAAAGCCTTCTTGAGGGCTTCGAAAGACTTTTAGTACTACTCTGTCTAATATTAATTTACGACCGTCTTTTTAATTAATTTATATAACGGACCGGTAATAATTAAAAAATATTTAATAAAGCGACGATAGAAATTAGTAAAGTTTAAGAAGCGTTATAGCGCCCTCTTAGAGTTTAGGGCTTCCTAAATTATAATTATAGAAACTTTTTCGGGATTTATTTCGAAACTTCCCGGGGTAATAATGAGACCTAAATACTTTATATAAGTAATATAGAATTTGTATTTATTGATATCGATTTAGAGATTTACTCTAATTATCCGCCGTAAGACTTCCTTAATGTACTTCTTATATTTTTTTTCGTTATTTAAATAAATTAGGACGTTATTGAGGTATACGGTGGTATAGATATTGAGGATATTATGTAATACGTTGTTAATATAGTTTTAGAAAGTTCTTAGCGCGCCTTATAAATCGAACGGGTATATAATAGATTTATAGAGGTTAAAGCGGGTAATAAAGGCCGTTAACTACTCGTAGCCTTCCTTAATGCGTATCCTATTAAATATTATAATAATATTGAATTTAATAAAGATTTTAACTTTATAAATAGTATCGAGGGTCTCCTTAATTAGTAGCAACGGGTACTAAATTTTTATTATTATATTATTAATATTATGGTAATTTATGTAAATATAGATACCGCTACCCGGCTTCTTAATTAATAGGATAGGCGAAGCGGCTATAGATTATAATGGGCGGATGAAGTTTTTCTTTAAATTATCGTCGATCTACTTTTTAATTATAATGGCCTTGATAAGTAATATTTATTATAATTATACGTTAGGGGGCATTTCGCTTGGCTTAAATTCGATTTTATAGTCGTAAGAGTAGTATAGAGGGATTTTATTTACTAAAGAGGGGAGGAAGGCTATTACTTTATTGATATAGTAGCGGCCTTCTAATTTCCTTAAAATTTTAAAAATTTTATCCTTAGTCTTTATAGGACGATTGGCTTTATTAAAAAACTTCTTTATATCCTCCTTAGAGATTTTAGTTAAATATATCCGTCGGATCGTCTCTTCGTATAATAGTGCGTCTTCGTTAAAATTTCTAATAAAGTAAATGGTTTTGGCGAGAATTATAGCCTTATAAAATTCTTCTAATATATAAATATTAACTATTTCGTTAATAAAATTATAAAGAATAGGGGGAAGATTTTCCTTATATTATTAATTATTACCTTCTATAATATTATTAACTATTTCCTCCGTTAAATCTATATCTTAGATTTCCGCTATAGCTATTAGCTTTTTAATTTAAATATAGTTCGTAACGTACGGCTATAACTATTACGATTCGTAAATAAAGTTAAAAGTAGCTGCGTTAAACTCCCGGATATTATTAGGGTTGAGGTTATAATTAAAATTGTAATAACGGCGGGCGTAAGAGTACTTCGTGCTTATAGAAACGTATCGACTATTAAGGCGGACGTAAGGTTTATAGAATACGGGGCTCTTAGTTTTAATAAAGAGGGCCGTTATACCGGTAATACCAATTTTTAATTCGGCTCTCCTAGCTATTAGTATTTTAACGGGGGTAGGGACGGCTTAGTAGCCGGTCTTAGGGTCGATTTTAATTATAATTAGAATTGACTCTACGACCGAAGGTTCTAGAGTAGGCTTAATAACGGCGGGTTTTAGAGCGGGTTTAGTAATAGCGGACTCTAAAATAGATTTAGTAACGGCGGGTTCTAGAGCGGACTCGGTCCTAGGGATAGGAGAAGGCTTTAAAGTGGGCGCCGGTTAGGGGGTAGCCTTCTTTCGAATAAAGGCTATAGAAACTCTATTAATAAGAACTTTAGGGGCCGTAATTTATTTTCTAAAGAAATTTAGGGGTAGATAGCGGCTGCGATAAATAGGGTTATTAAAACGTACCCTATAATATTCGTAATCGATCTCGGGCTTATAGTATTATATTTATAAGAAGCTTAAAATAATTAGGTAGTTTTTAGAAATATTATGAATTAAGAAGGTGAGGGTTTCGTTATAATAACCGATACGGAACTTAGTTATTACTCCTTTAGAAATAATACTTTTAATTACTCTATTAGCGAGAATTAATTTCTTTAATCGAAGGAGGCGAAAGCGAGGGAGGTTATATTTAATAATAAACGAGCGATTAATAAAGGCGAAAGTAGAATAACCGGTATTAATAAGAGAAATATAATAATTTTTACGCGAACTAATTATAATATAAGAAAATAAGAGTATTAAATTTAGCGAAGTAGAATTATTTAAAAATTGAATCCTAATTTCCTTTAAAACTTCTAATTTAGAAGAGTTTGAAATTCGTTTCTAAAATAAAGATAATTAATAAGGCCTTTATATATAATTAGGTATAGAAATTATTCGTTTTCCGGATTATTATAGTATTCGCCGCTAGTAACGGGCTTTGCGGGAGCGGTTAGGGTAGTAGGGGCGGCGTTGGCGGTATAGACTTCCTCTTAGCTATTATAGCTATAACGGTTTTTACCTTTACTTTTACTTTTATTCTTCTTACCTTTTTCGTACTAAGGGCTTTAGGAATTGTAATTAATAGAAGTAGTATATTTACGGGCAATATAGTTAAGTTTAATACAATGGTAGTAGAGATTATTACGAGAGTATTGGTTGAAAACGTTTTTATAAATAAAGATAGCGAGGTCGATAGTATCGAAATCTATTTTATTACTACCTTAATTAATAGGGAGATTATTAGCGTTGTAGGAATTAATAGTATTATTAGAGGTACTATTATTATTACTACTATTGCTAGGGTTTAAGGGGCTAATACTTAGAATGTAGGCGTTTATTTTATAATAATAGTCGGTATCTTCGAAGTTGCTAACAACGGTATAATAAATTATAAATTATTTCTTAAAATCGTTAGCTTCGGGGAAATTATAGTAAATTAATATATTATAGAGACGTTTATTAATTTTATTCCTTAAGTAGTAAATTTTTATAAAATCGTTAAGGCTATATAAGTTTATAAAGTTAGTAAATTCGAGCTCGAATTCGGCGAAGGATATATTTTTTATAAAGAACTCTTCTAAACGGCGGCCGGCGTCTATTTTTAAATTAATGTTCTAGAAGTAAATAATAAAATATTTTATAAATTCGGTACCTATTTTCTAACGCCAGGTGTCTTTATCGCTACTATTCTAAATAACGTCGAAGTCGTCTTAGATATTAGAGAGGATTTCTAGGCTTAATAATATAGTAGTACGAATAATTTTAACGTTTTCGTTAATATAGAGTAAGGGGTCGTACTTCTATTAGAATTAAATATAGAAACGCTAGGCTTTAAAAATTTTATATTTACGGGCGGCGTTAATATTCTCTTTACTAGTAAAAATAGGCGGGTTTTCTACCGTTTATTTGAGGGATAATATCTTACCTTTATTTGCTTTAACGAAGCCGTCGTATAAAGCCCGAACGTTAGCGCTATAAGTTTTAAGGGCGTTATAATCCGTAAGGAGGTCGCTATATTACTTTTGGAAATTAGCGTACGAAGTTTGGAAATTAGCGTACGTAATTAAAAAGTTAATATAGTTAAGGTTCTTTTAGTCGAAGTTATTTTAGGCCTCGTTAGCTATAGTATAGGCGGTCTTTAGCTCCGCTTTATAGTATTCGAAATTGTTAGTAATATCGTCGTAGAATATAAGGTTAATATAATAAAGGCGATTAAATAGGGTAATAATCGAATAGAAGGCGGGATTATTGGTAAGGATAACGGCGGTTACGAGGTAATTACGGGGAACGGCCTTCTTTTCTTCGTTATTTTCAATACTAGTAATAAGATTATTGACGGCGGGAGAAGGGGGAAGTTCGAGAAGTATAGTATAATAAATAGTTGTATCGAAGGTACTAACGAATTCGTCGAATACTTTATAAACATTATTTAAATTAAAGGACGTAGCTAGAGCGTTAGGAATAGGGAGATCGCCGCCGGTATTATTAGCGGGCGAAAAGGTAATAGGGTCGCTACTTTCGTCGTAAAATATAAGAGCGAATAGAGAGGAGTAGTCGCGTAAGGCGAAATTCTTATCCTTTAAATAAAGAGTGCTTACCCTTATTTATTAAATAAAGGGGAGCGGGACCGATTAGGGATTATTACGACTTGCGATTATCGAAGTTTGGGGGTATTAGATTTAATAATTCGACGGACGAGGCGATTCCTGTACGCGCGCAATTAATGAATTAATTGTAAGAAGGGTTTACGTTATAAATATAATAATTAAAAGGTGTAATTAATTATCATAGGCAAAGGGTAGATAGTAGATATAAATATACGTAATTGTACGAAGGAGAAAGGAGGAGAGTATAGACGAGTATTTAAAAGATTGGCTTTATAAGGGCGGCTAGTAGTAGGCCCGATGTAGGTCTACGGCCGGCGGCCGCTATAGCCAGTTAGCTGATAGCAATAGTAATCTCAGAAGCTGCTGTGCGCTGGCACAAGGTATGTGAGTGATCACGTGCGACACAGGCTAACCCTGTGATAGTTATTAATAACCGCCTATAATACGCTATGGATTATTACCGAAACCGTACGGAACGTAATTGTTGCTTCCTTATAGAAAGTATATATTATTTAAATTTAATATATTAAATATTACTTCTTCCTTTCTTTTCTAAATATAATAATATAATTTCCGTTAAAACGTAACTTTATAACCGCTTTAACGTTAACTTTAAGGAATTTTTAATTAATCGCCTATATTATATCGTTAACCGTACGCTTCTTTTAATTAGTAGAGAGAAATTTATTGTTTAATTTAATAGTAAAGTATTATTCGGTTTGGAGGGGAATAAAAATTTAAATACCTATCAGGGCGAGGTAGGATCTCTTCGGGCCCGTCGGTCGGACGTTCGGGTCTATAGCTATAGCGGCCTATATTTTCGGAAGAATTGCTTACTTCTTCGTAATATTTATAATTATCTTTTTAAATTCGTTAATATTATTCTTAAACTATTCGGTAGCGTTGGAGGGGGGTAGAAAAGTCTTATTATATATATTTAAAATATCCGTAATAATATCGAAGAATCTTTCTACCTACTTTACGTAAGCTTTAAACGGGCTATTAATACCGGAGAAATTTATAGCCTCTAGAAGGAATTTCTTTATATCTTCCTAATAAGGTTTCGGGGTCGTAGAAGTTTTGGGCGTAGCGCTACCGGCCGTTATCGTCGTCGTCGGTACTCCGGCCGCGGGATTTCCGGGTACGTATCGACTCGCCGTTAGACTGCTACTATTACTCCCGACCGTTGCAATACCCGCGTTTTTAATACGCAATTGATACGATATTGTAAATAAGGGTAATCGGACGTCCTAAACATAATTCTAATATCAAAAATAATTTTACTATCGTCGTCGACCAAGAACCCGCGTTTCAACGTTTCGCGAGCTTTTTATATATAATAGAATTAATTTCGCCTTTGTTAGTATTAATATTGGCGCCCTTCAATAACCGAATAAATATTTATATATTTTAATACTCTTATCGTAAAATTCGGCGTATCCGACTATATATATTAGCGAAATCCTTCTACGTAATAGGGTATTAAGGGTACCGCTCCTTAATAGATATATATATTAACTATATAATATACTCCCTCCTCTCGAGTAAAGTATTTACCTAATTAATTACTTTAATATTTAATTATAATACTTTTTCCTATAGAATAAAATAGCGGTCGAAGTGTTAAGATAGTAAATATCCCTTATAGGTAAACTAGAATACCCTAATTTGCTACCGCCAACCGGTTATAATAATTATAATAATAAGGGTATAAAACGGGTAATCCTTAGCGACCTTCCTAATAGTATAAAAATACTTATTTCGAAGGTTCTAAGATTGCGGCTTCTTTTTAGGCGAAGTATAATCGTACTAGTAAATATATTTAAATAGCTTACTATATATTAAATAGTCGGGGTTCTTAGTCTTATAGGTATAAAATTATAAAGTGCTAATCCTATATTATTCGGTTCAATAGAGCGTAATAAGGTTATAGAAGGCCTCTTTAAAGGTAGTTCTCGATAGCGGGGGTATAAAATTAATAATTTATAATTTGTAGTCGAAGGAAGTATTCGAAGTAAAGGTTACAATTATATCGCTAGAACCGCGGCAGCGGCGAAATATTTAGAAGATAATTAGCGGTAGTACTAATAAGATTTCTAATACGACGTACAATTAATACTAGTATTTAAATAATACGTTAATATAATATATTGGGGTTATTAGGGTATACGATATAACTATATAGTATAGTTGTAGTGCGGTATTTAATGCGACCCTAAAAATTTAGAAATCGCTAAGACCCTATTATTTTATAAAATATTACGTATATTGAAAGTCTAAAATTTAGCGAGTAAAACAGGGCTTTCAAATGCAATTGTTATGTGCGGGTCTGGGCTATTAGGGTAAGGGTTATATATGGGTGGGATGTGCCTATAGATTTATTGGGGTGTGTCGTGAGTTTTACCCAATAGTAATGCACCTGCTATAAACCGTGCCTATGTCAGCCCGGCGTGCCTGACATATCCTGAGGTGCCTTACAGGTAGGTAGTAGATCTGCGATGTTACACAATGATACTTACTATCGAATCGCTATTTGATTCACGGTTTTAGCTCCAACTCCTCCCGAAGCACTACTCGGATGATCTGGGACAGATACCTGGTATACTTGAATTGGGATAGTACCGCCGTAATATTGTGATAATTAACGCTCGTTAAGGTAGCCAAAGAAGGGTAGAGGGGGGACGCTATAATTAAAGGTACTGTATACTACCCTCCAACTCTTGCGGTCCAACAGGTATATGTCCCTCTCCACTATCACTCTCCGTCCAGGAGAGGAACAGAATGAAAAAAAAAGAAGAAGAAAAAACCAGACAAAAAAAAAAAACCATACAGAACGCTTTGGCAGTTTGTCACTGGAACGACAACCGTATATTTTCCACCGTCTCCCTGCTCTTTTCCTTGTCCATGGCCTCCCGAAATCTCCTGAGAAAGGAGCAGTGCTTCGCTTCCCAGCGTCGGGTGGTACCGGCGCCGGCGCCTAAGGCTAGAAGGCTAGGGGGACTAGCGGCAATGACGATGCCTTCCATGGCCAGGCGGGTTAAATCGAGGCGATGGCGGCTTTGAACTTTTGGCTGGTTGCTCTCCCTGGAGAGTTCGTGTTCCAACTTGTCTCCAAACTCGCCCTCTTCAATCAGCGTAACCAAACTCGTCGATCTTCCTCACCGCAAACAAACCCCGACTTCCTGACCATCCTCGTCGTCAACTTCTTCGCCATAATCGTCCTCCACGCCCTCACCATAATCACCCCATATTCCTCCACCACCAGAGTCACCCTCCACATCCTCACCACAATCGCCCTACGATTGGGATGCTTCTTCACCAGACTCATCATAATCATCTACATCCTCATCGATATAGATCTCCTCCACCACGTCCTCCTCGGAATATCCATCCTGCTCTTCCTCAGCCCATTGTTGGATCACCACCTCCGTGACCTCCGCCTCCCCGTCCTCGTTAAACCGAATCTCGGTTACAAGGACGTTACACAGCGGACAGCGAGCATCCAGAGGGAAGCCCGACTCGCGGAGGTTTTGGCGGCTGGGAAACCCGCTGATGCCCGTATGGACGATGTACAGGCAGCCGCAGTCGGCTACCACGCCGCGGAGGAACAAGACGGGTTGCCTTGCCGGGTTCGACCTCGGCTGGTGAGCTTGGGAGGATTGGGAAGGCTGTGTTGGGTTGTTTGGAAGGGGTCTGCAGGTTTGAGTACTCCGGGACGCTGCGAGGGGCTGGGGAGAGAGGGAGTGGATGTTAGCTTTTTCTCCCTTTCTTGTGGACTAATATGGGGGATAGTGAAAGGGATCGTGTTCAGAACTACAAAACCAGCCATCTTGCTTCTGCCTTTTCCCTGACCAGGGTTGTCTGATCCTTGCCCGACAAAGTAAATGATGGCTTTCCGATGCCTTGCATAGTTACATTTTTCATCTCCGTTGGAGTCGAATTTCTCGTCATAGGGCCATCTGGTGCCCCTGGTCCGTCTAACACGACAGCATCTTCCAAACAAACTGGCTAGCAAGCATCAAGTTTGGTGGCTATTCTGCTGGCAAAGCAAGGAGGAAAAAAAAAAGAAGAAAGAAAGAAAGAAAGAAAGAAAAGAAGAAAAATTTAAAAAATCGACTGACCTTGTCTGAAGAATCTGTCGAGTTGCCGCTCTTGGACGGCTCCGATGATCGAGATCCCGCGGACCCTTGGGTGGCGTGAGTGGTGTCTGCGTCGTTCTTAGACGACGCCGTGGACGAACATTCACCCGGTGACTTGGGGCGGTTGTTCTGGTTGGGTGCCGGCAGGCCCCTCCTGAGGGCATCTGCGTAAGATAGAGCAGGGGCCTTGCCCTTCTGGTCCGACATCGTGACCGTGTGTTTGGGTTACGGATTCGTCGGTCTCGTTGGACTTTTCGGGGTTGTGATCTGCTAACAATCCCTTTTTGACGATATCAGCGGAAGATAAAGTTGGGTAGATCGGGATAATGCGCGGAAACCGGGGTACACGGTTCTCGTTTGACATGTTGACTGAGCAATATTGCTGTTCTTTGAAGATGTTGTTGTCTTTCGATAGTTGGAATAAACTTACTATTGTTCTGTGCCTTGAGGTTGTCGTGCTCCCTGGTCCGACTTTATGACCGAACTTTCCTGATGTGACGGGGTGTGGTCTTTCTCTCTTTGCCAGTTTGGATGTAAATGATCAAGTGGCCAGGGGAAATAAAAGAAGGAGGACTTTATCAGTCCCATCCCGAACATTTAAGGACACGTTCGTTCTTTCTTTCACCATTGTGGCAGCTCATGCAATACCGCCGGATGCCCGGTGTTTATGCACGACGTTTTTGGGAGTCCGGTATTTTGATCATGATATCGGGTATTCGACGGGCATGTTTATATGCGGAAGTCGGGCTGATAGTGAATGTGTCGGACAGTCGCGAAATTGATGCTGCCGCTCTCATACCGTAGTAACTCGCGAACGTGGGATTCGGAGAGGCAAGGTGTAAGGCACAGACATGTACACCGGAAACCACATACTACGGCATATATGCCGGTCCAAATTAGGATGCAAAGACAGTGCAACTCTGCGCGCCACGCTCCTCCGAGATCTCTCCGTTGGAAAATTCACTGCTAAAAAATTCACAGCTTGAATTTGCAAGAGACGACAGAATGCGGTGCGGAGGAATTTATTCAGCTGCCGACCGTTCGGACGAGGAACACATTCTCCGATGCCAAAACTGTTCGGCTGGATGACGACTTGATGCTTTTCGACGGCCATGAAGCTCGAACCCTGCCGGAGGAAACATTTGAGACGAAGCACATGGCGGGCCTGAAGGCTGGACTGTCGTTAAAACTGGCTGGCTGTGAAGGAACGGTTGGAGTGACAAAGATATCGTGGATGGTCTGTTCAACAATAATAATTTATGCTCCGTATTCTCGTCTTTCATTGCTCCAAAGACCCAAAGATGGAAGCAGCTGGGTTGAAGTCGGCAGGTCCATTTCCGTGACGAACAGTTCACAACAGTTTCTGAAAAAAAAGGCTTCCTATCACGTCATATCGCCGTGACTTCTCGAAGTTGTCCTCTCGGGAACCAGAAACATTGGCACATGTTGTCGATTCGACTTGGTGATAGTTGTGCATCTCTTTCGTTGTTTGGTTTCCCAAAGTTTGGGTCGTCGTCATCTGTGGATCCACTGTGAGGCCTCTCAGCCACTTGCACGACTGGATCCTTTTTGCGGAGACAAGTGGCGCAGCGCCAAGCCTTGGACCCCTGGCTAGCCCAGTGTCTCTCAGCTCTCATCATCCGTCATGTTTCGTTTCATTCATTGCAGCTTGACATGAATGACATGCTTCATGATCGCCAGTCGTCACAGCACGAGGAGGACTGAACCCTACCAGGTCCCAAACATACATAGTCAAACCAGGACATCGAATCAGCCCCCCAGTCAAATCCCGGTGGCCAGGTACGGACGATGTGTTGGCAGTCACAGTTGCCATTCATCCAACTTCATGTGACTGAGCTGACTCTCCTTGCCTCGCTGTGACCACAACCATTCTTTTCAAGCAGACCACCATAACTACTTGAACCGGACCACCAAAACGAGGCGCAATTCGCATCGCCAAACAGTCACAGAAAACTCCAATCAACCGACAAACCCCACCCCTCGGAGCATTCAGCCCCTCTCTGACATCCCCTTTCGTCCACTTGACCCCAGAATCACAAGTCCAGCAATCCATCTTAGGTGCGCCAAGCCGGCTGCCGAGACGCATTGAGATCCATCTCCATCGAATCCTATCCGTTCCATTGGGTCCGGTCGCTTCTGTAATCCTAGAAATCCAAAAGGGCTGTGCCGTATGCCATCATCATCAGGCCCGAGTAATAGATCCGTTTTGAAGCCCGCCGCTTTGTTCCTTATAAGTCTCGTCGTCCTCCTCTTCTTCTCTCCGATACCCTCTTACGCTTTCAACTTTACCTTGTTAAACCAGCACTACTTTGGCCATCAACATCCTCCTCCTCCGCCTTGGAGTACAGCAACGATCACAACCACAGCTACAGTCACCGTTACGGAAACAGTCACGACCACCATCACTTCTGTTGACGAAGGACCGACATTATCCTCCGTCACTTCCACCACTCCAGCCACAACAGAAACAAGTACCACCACCACCGAACAACAACCAACATCAACAACCATGGGAGGCGGTCCAGATTCCACCGGCTACCGCACCGTAGCCTACTTCGTCAACTGGGCCATCTACGGCCGCAAGCACCGGCCGCAAGACCTGCCCGTCGAGAAGCTGACGCACATTCTCTACGCCTTCGCCAACGTGCGCCCGGACTCGGGCGAGGTTTATTTGACGGACCAGTGGGCGGACACGGACATCCACTGGGAAGGGGACAGCTGGAACGACTCCGGCACGAACCTGTACGGGTGCCTGAAGCAGCTGAACCTGCTCAAGCGGCGCAACCGCAACCTCAAGGTGCTGCTGTCGATCGGCGGGTGGACGTACAGCAGCAATTTCAAGGAGCCGGCGAGTAAAGAAGAGGGGAGGAGGAGGTTTGCTGAGAGTGCTGTTGAGCTTGTACGTTTGTGGTTTCTCTCTATCTCTTATCTTCCTTACCTTATTTCCCCATTCCCCCCCCCCCCCTCTCTCCTCGTCTTTTACGTCTGGGAAAAGGAAAACTAAACACAACCCAAAAAAAAAACAGGTCAAAAACCTCGGTTTCGACGGCCTCGACATCGACTGGGAATACCCCCAAAACGCCCAAGAAGCAGCCGACTTCGTCTCCCTGCTCTCCGCCTGCCGCTCCGCCCTCGACGCCTACGCCTCCACCGTCCCGGGCAACCCACACTTCGAGATGAGCGTCGCCTGCCCGGCCGGCCCGCAGAACTACGAGAAGATGGACTTGCCGGGAATGGACCGGTACCTAGACTTCTGGAACCTAATGGCGTACGACTACGCGGGGTCATGGGACCAGGTGGCGGGGCACCAGGCGAACTTGTTCCACTGCAACAGCAACCCGGCTGCCACGCCCTTCAGCACCCAGCGCGCTGTCGAGTACTACCTGTCCACGGGCGTGGCGGCCGACAAGATCGTCTTGGGCATGCCGCTGTACGGGCGCGCGTTCCAGGGCACCGAAGGGTTGGGGCAGCCGTATAGTGGCGTCGGCGAGGGGACGTGGGAGAATGGTGTGCATGATTACAAGAAGCTGCCGTTGGAGGGAGCCGAGGAGCGCATCGATTACGAGTCTGGTGCTACGTATTGCTATCATCCGGGGACCAAGACGCTGGTGAGCTACGACACGCCTGGCATGGCGAGGATGAAGGCCGAGTATATCCGGGAGAGAGGCCTCGGTGGTGGCATGTGGTGGGAGAGTAGTGCTGATAAGGAGGGCCCTGATAGCTTGATTGGCACCGTCGTCGAGGGCTTTGGCGGCACGCAGGCTTTGCGGTGGGATGAGAACTGCATCGTCTACCCGAACACCAAGTATGACAACTTGCGGGCTGGGTTTCCGGGGAATTAGGTCGTAGATGGTGTAGAGTTGAGTGTTGGATAGCTGATGCCGTCGTCGAGGTTGTAATAGCGCCAGAGTAATGAACATATTCACAATCACAGTCAGCAGCGGATTTAAAGAGAGACAAAGATTCTGTCAAGTCGGTCATGCCATTCCCATTTTTGCTTTCCCTCGCCAGTCAAAGGTACCCTGATGTCCGCTCAAAACGCCATACATGAAGTCCCAATCGCAGCGAGATGTGGTATTGTCATTCCCCGTCCCGGATCATGCCCCTAAGCTTTCCAGCAATTTAAGAGCTCTTCTCGAAGACGTAGGTGAGGTGGCAGCGACCGCAGTACTGACGATCCTGCATGGCAGCCATGAAGACACCGGCACCGCACTGTAGAAATTGGGTTAGCGAATGAGGGGCTTTGATGAATGAACAGGGCAACTCACGGTCTCGTTGGGGCACTCGCGGCGAAGACGCTCGATCTTGCCATCGGAGTCGACCTTGTAGTACTTGAGCACGGCGAGTTTGGTCTTCTTGCGCTTGTGCTTGATCTTCTTGGGGGTGGTGTAGACCTTCTTTTTTCTCTTCTTGCCACCACCACGGAGGCGAAGCACGAGGTGGAGGGTGCTCTCCTTCTGGATGTTGTAGTCGGAGAGGGTGCGGCCATCCTCGAGCTGCTTGCCGGCGAAGATCAGGCGCTGCTGGTCAGGGGGGATGCCCTCCTTGTCCTGGATCTTCTGCTTGACATTGTCGATGGTGTCGCTAGACTCCACCTCGAGGGTGATAGTCTTGCCCGTGAGGGTCTTCACGAAGATCTGCATGATTGCCTACTGAGAAGTGGTAAGGAAGTGTTAGAGAGACAGAGACATAGCAGAGGGAGGATGCGATTCCTGCGATTCCTCGTGATGCTGCGCCCGGCTAAAACGCGCAAAAAGATGGTTGACTGGGGATGGGATGTGATGGGAAGCGCCGAAGCGTGGAAATATCGTTATCTTCCCTTCCTCCCGCCGCGGGAGAAATCCCCAGCAAAGCGATCATGGAAAATAGCGACTTGTGTGAATGACAACAAGAACGAGGGGGGTATCATAAAAGATGGGTGTAGAAGCCGAGCACAGCACCACGATTCATCACAGCATCGTGCAGACGTACCTAGACACAATGTCTTCCTCAGCAATCTGTAGACGGTGTGAAGGTGCTTGACGAGGAAGAAAAAGAAGTCGGGATTTGAAGGCGGCCGCGAAAGGCGGATTTCTTTTGTCAACCGTGCCCCACACAAAAGCGGAGTCAGCTGACTTGGGCGGGCGGCTCGCACACAGCAGGAACCTTAGGGTTTCTGGGAGCGGTAGCCCTGGGGCCAAGCGGCAATTCACCTGGCCCCAGCGCCCGCAGGTGGGTTGAAGCCCTCTGGCACTGGCAGCACTTGCAGCACAAGCACCCACTTGTGCGGGTGCACAGACCACCATTGTCAAATTGTGGACCCCACACAACGCTTGGCACCCACGCTCCGCCCGTCGTACTTTTGCACGTCCTGCCTTTTGTCGAATTCTTGAAATTCCTCCTCCTCGTCCTTCCAATCGACAGCAACATCTTGAGAACCGTATCACTCAAGACACCGCCAAGATGGTCAAGAAGAGAAAGAACAACGGCCGCAACAAGAAGGGCCGCGGCCACGTCAAGCCCATCCGCTGCTCCAACTGCTCGCGATGCACTCCCAAGGACAAGGCCATCAAGCGCTTCACCATCCGCAACATGGTTGAGTCCGCTGCCATCCGTACGTCGACGACGATACCACTGGTTTGATCAAGAAAAAAAGATTGCTGACCATGTCCTCCCCCTCGCAGGTGATATCTCGGATGCCTCGGTGTTCGCTGAGTACACGGTTCCCAAGATGTACCTCAAGCTGCAGTACTGCGTCTCTTGCGCCATTCACGGCAAGATTGTCCGGTACGTTTGTCCGCCAGGCGGGGACAGCCACGTTCGCTTCCAAAGCGACGTGGGCGGCTGAGATGAACCTTGGTCGAACCTCTGCTCCCGCCAAAACTCTACAAAGTATCCCCCGTCCGTCCCACTGACATGATGACTTATAGTGTCCGTTCCCGCGAGGGCCGCCGCAACCGCGCTCCTCCCCCGCGTGTCCGCTACAACAAGGACGGCAAGAAGGTCACCCCTACCCAGGGTGGTAAGACCACCGCCGCCTAAATCAGGCGACCTTGACGGCGACTTCCTTGCGACACACCAGCTTCGGGGTTAACAGGCGTTTTCTGCATTGGTCGGCATTTCGATTTTCTGGGGGGTATATGGATTGAACACAAGGCCGAAAGGCACATGATATCATGACATGGCGCTTTTTTGCATAGGAGCAAAGGAGCTGGCAACCACCGGATACACAAATGGAATCGGAATGGCATGGGTTCCTTCGATCAGCAAGGGGATACCAGGCCAATAGTCTACCAATAATGAGCACCTGTTGATGAACAACCTTCTTGTCCCTGTGCCTCCCGCTTGCTGTCTGCCTTTGATGTTGGAGAATCACGTTTCACTACTGCTTCTAGGGTCTTTCTCGTCGGTCGACATACCTCGGCCCAGTTCGACATCAACCACCTTTCCCGACTGTTTTCTTCTACGACCTCGACAATCGACGCTCGATCATCGCCACGGCAGGGTCCTGTTCCTCACACTCTCGCCTACGTACGCTGCTTCCCAACTCGGCCCCGCCAAATCATGCCCGACATAAGTACCTAGAGCAGCAGCAAGTCGACATGGTTGAGCTGCCCCGGGCAGAAAACCATCGAGGAATGTCGGTGGAAGTGGGCGCAACGAAGGACTTGACGGTGCCTGTGTGGTCATGCCGTTATATTTACAAAGAGTTGAAGGGGAACTTGGAGCAGAAACGACTGGGGAATTCACGTTGACGCTCAAGGGCGTTCGGTTACTGGGCACTTCGTGCGGCCTCGGATTTCTTGCACCGTCAAGGTGACAGCCCTGGCTGCTTAGATCTCGCTCCGAACATCGTGGCGATCAAGCTATACATGCCACGCCAGGATGACCTTGAGATGTCGGGTCAACATGTACTCGAGGAAGCGGTTGATCACGACGGGAACGGAACTACTGGAAGAAAGCTCTCCACGGCTATATCACCTACACTTTACGGGGACAGTTCACGTTGACAGCGAACCAAAATATCATATCTCTTATTCCATTGTTGCTACTTTCTTCTCGTCAAGGTGACACCTGTAATATATGGAAGCGGCCGGAAGCGGAAAGACAAGCACATGGCTTCGGGCTTTGAAGGAAACAAATCCAAACGCCCTTGGGCTTCTAAAATGCATGGCTCGGAGAGGATTGATCTCACAACAGGCAACAACTGCATACTCTGCCTACCTAAATAGTATATGGGTAAGCCCGAGCTGGTGAAGTTCCTCATCTATGACAATGCGATCTTACTCGCTTGGACTAAGACACGTCCCTCCCGGCAGTGGAACGTTCAAGTTAACATCTCACCAAGTCCAAACATCAAACCGCCATGGTCTTGCCTTGCTCAGGAGGGGTATTTTTCACACAATCACCACGTCTTGGACGCTCGCCCATCTTTGAGATAGTATGTGCTTGTAGGGGCATGCTTCGACGATGGCCATGTCCTTGAACTTATAGGCCCCGTTGTGGGATTTCAGATGGAGACAATGTCGTGACCACTGGGGAAGGATAAGGGATTCACTGCTATTTCCCTGGAACTGGCAAGGTACTCCTACTATAAGGCGCATGTTGCAGGTCCCACGGCCTGAGAGGATTCCTACACAACCATATCACGCCCAATTGTTTCCTTTCGGGTTTAATATCCAAGGAAAATTGAGTGACGATCTTCAAGTGAGTTTTACTAGATCTGGGCGGCGGTGTTGGACGATGTTATTATCAGAGCTTTTTGCGTTGCCGAGCTGGTATTTGCACGCTCCTGGTGCAACAACTATGACTGGCAACCTTGCACCACCAGAACGAAATGCATAATCGTAATGTTCGTTGATGTGGTTTATAAACGAAACTGTTTGAAGTGACCCTCAATTCATCGAGTTAACAAGATTACCTCTTACAACACGATGAGGGATAGAAGAAATCACAACAACGAAAAGTAAGACTTGTGTGTTTCTATATCCTCACATGCTTGGCACACCGGTAGTATTCCCGCTGTTTGTCTCGCTAAGACCCGATGATAAGTAACGAAGGTTGAGGATTATTATAGTGTGAGATGTGCTCAGAACTCTCGTTGGGAAAGATCATCAGTCAACAAACACCCTTTGTATGAGGTCTGCATTATTAAACTTATTAGAAGGCCTAGTACAATCTGATGATACAAAATAATGGAAGACGTTTTCTGAACAACTGAGGTTGAAGTTCTACGTCTTTCTTACTTTTAGTCACTTGGTTGTTGCTCAAACTCAAGTCTCGATGGTTATATTGACCTTTTTTCATTTCCCTAAAACCATTCAGATTGCCAGTTGACTTGACCTCGATATCCTCATAGCAGGTGTCTCCCTTGTAGTCTGTGCGTGTCTGGTCACTTTCCACCAGCTCAAAAGACACAAGAAGACACTGGGTTAGGAACATGTGGCTGGTCTAGAATTATCTGCTGACTTCCTTGGATTCCGGATATTTTGTGTTTTACGAAGGTCATATACTTAAGCCAATAATCCATATTTTCTAAACACAGAAAGACCTGCTTTACGGTGGACGATATGCCTGACCGATATTAAGCTATTTTGAAGTGTTGGTCTTGTAAGCATCTGAAGTTAATTAGATAATGAATGTGTCGGATTTGAAGAGGACTACTGAGTGATGCGTCCTGCTTCGACTGATCATTATCACCCCCCAGATGTGTGAACATCATGATGAACCGTTCGACCGTGATTATTGGACTGATTCAGCATAAACGCCTTTGAAAATCAAGTAGCGGAAGGTGGCTGCCCTGGTAGAAACGTGGCAGAAGCCGCCTCAAGCAACGTTAGTATTGGGCTTGGGAATGAGGCTGTTGGGCAACCAATCCGGGTAGTACAGATCGGCGAAAAGCAGCTTCATGAGGCTGAAACCTAAGTATTAAGGCAGTTATGAAGAGGATGGTAAAGAAGAGAAACGTGTACAGGACTCGAAGTCCTCGATAAATTCCAGTATGAAAGAAAGACGCAAGCTGTTTGATTGGTTGTACAGGAGAAATCATGTGGGGATAGTTCCCTTGCCGCGAGGTCTGGTCCTTCTGTCACTTGCTTGCCTGCCGAGCTACCCTGGCGAACCCTTGGCCGCTAAACCCACCTAGGTGAGCTGGGCTGCCACGAGGCGGGATGCGGGGCCAGCTATGGAACCCTCTCCCTCCGTCACTCCGTCACCTTGTTCGTCCAGGGCTGTCACTTCAGGTCCCGTCCATTGATCGATCCATTGGGGAGGAGCCAGACAGCCATGGACAACACCCACCAGTTTCCGGCCGCCGGATCGAAGGGACCACCAAGCTTCAGGTTCTACTAACCGGAATCACACTTCACTGCTTCCTCTTCCTTCCACTTTTCCCGTCAATGCTTTCCCTTGGTTCATCGGGTTGAGCCTGTGTTCCATTCCTCTTCCAACAACGGGCACTCTGGCCAGCAATCGCAGAGCACCCACCAAGCACCGGCAGTGGCCATCTCAAGCAAGGGCGCACGTCAACAACCACCTTCACCAACATAACCCTCCGTACATCTCTACTCACCAATACCTCTACCCAACTCGACAATCTTCCAGTATCAACTTATTCATTGCTTCAAGAACAGGCGTTTCTTGATTACACGGATTCTTCTTCCACGCCATGCATCCCCGCCGCCACTAGGCATCATCCTTATCGCCCACCCACAGGCAAGCAACGTACCTTGCAGCTCACCGCAGAGACGCCGTCTTGGTGTACAAAGCTGAAGAGAGAGCAACTGCAGCCGCAACACCACATCATTACTTTTCGAGAGCCCGGCTCCAACCGACGGTGTTGGGTACCTAGCTTCAACCCCCCAGCTAAACATGGAAGCCCCGTCTTCCTTTTCAACCCCCAAGCGCAAACGTCCACTTCCTTTCGAACCAACAATCCCCAATCTGAACCAGACCAGGGCCTTGACTGGCTTGACAGGGGAGTTCACATTCGAACTCGGCCCATCCACGGATGAGGACGGCAGTAAGAGTCCGCGGACCACCGTAGCACACAGACTACAGCACCTCTTTTTGAATGGCGGGGGCCTCGGCGGTACCTCTACCGGTGGGGTCTTTGGTGGAGGCATTGCGCCCGCACGAACGACATCGACATTGACGGCGTCGCAACCGTCCCTGTCGCAACCACAGCATCCATCGTCGCAAACCCACCAGCAGTACTTTGGTTACCCATTTCCACGCGTGTCACGGTCGCGAGACATGCAGGAAGTCGATGAAGACCATGGGCGACCAGACGGGCCCCGGAAACGAGTCAAACTCCCCGATCGAGACGTTGACATGACGGGTGTTGCCGAAACCCCAATGCGGCCTCCCGCTTCGATGAACAATGGCAGGACACCCTTTGAAGCTGTCGGAGCGACTTCGAGCTCTTCAATGCCGCCTCCCTCGACTCCAGTCAGTCAACAGTCAGGCGCCATCATCACTCCAGATGGGCCATTTCAGAAGCGGCGACTGGCGCCCAAGGGCGTTCAGTTCAACATAGACCCCACCGGAAAACAACATTCCCAACTCAGAGACAACATGGGCACAACAAGCGGTACAGGGAATACCTCTACCCAAACACCAAACCACGACATCCAAATACCCCCTTCCTCCCCCCTTTCTTCAGTCACGAAAGTGGTCGTCAACCCCAATTCTACACCAACCCAGAGACCCTTAGCGCCGAAGCCGGCCAACATCAGCATGGCTCCACCGTCATCGTCGTCAGCAGCGGCCGCAACCAAGAAGCCTCGCAAATCGAAGACACCGCCCCTCCAACCTCAACCGGCCGCATCCACCTCGACGTCCTCCCCCACCTCCCCCACCATAATCGATCCGCTCCGTGCCAGCCTCACCTGGCAAGATTCGGAAATCACCGTCTACGACCCGGACGACAGCGACGACGACGGTACCGGTATCAACGGCATCGGCTTCAAGCCCACCCCGGAGATGGAACACGCGCGCAGGATGAAGCGCAAGAAGCAGCTGGCCGAGTATCGCAAGCGAGAGATGGGCGAGGCTCGCGCCAGGAGGAAAGAGCGAAGAGCGGGTGCTGACGGATTGGTGGGGAGCGGCACTGAAGGTGGTGGAGGTGGTGGCAATGCCGGAGTCAAGGGAAAGGATGCCATGGCGACTGCTAAGGGCAAGCTGAAGGCCGAGAAGAGAAGGGTCAGGTTCTTGGAGACGGTGACGAGGACGGTTGTTGAGATGCCGCCCCCGCCGGTTACGATGATGGAGGGTGTGACGCAGACTGAGACGGCAGCTGCGGTGGAGGGTCTGGGAGGTACGGGAGGGGATGATGGCGGCGGTGGTGATACAAGCGTCTCTGGCATGGCTGGCGCTGGCGCTGACCTTGCTAGGGTCGAAGCTTGACGGACGGGCCTTTTTTTCTTCGCTTATGGCTCTTCTGTTTGTCTGGCAAGCAAGCTATGATATCCTCTTCTATTACGGTTGGGATGAACGACTTCATGGCTTACCGGTTTTTCAATGGCAAGTTTGGCGTTCGGGTTAGGAGGATTGGATCAGATACGACAAGACGCCGTCAATTGCGATTTGCTGGCGGAAGGGATTATGGGACATTTCACTTGAGCATGGAGTACGACTGATTTGAATGTAGGACACCTGAAGAGAAGGACAGACTCGCACATGAGTCTTTACTCAACTTTTTTGCTGGGCGCCGAGAGATTAGAGTACTCTAAAGGCGCATATTCTCCTTGCTTAATATTATCGATTAATATGATTTCGAAGCGTAGAGAACACGCCTTTGTCCCCGGAGAATGAATGATTACATGCTGAACTCGCTGCCGTGATGCGCCATAACCATGCTTTCATTCTACGGAGGTATCCAAACGCCCAAAACTTCCCAGGTATATACGTCCATGCACATCATATCTTACAGCCCTCCTATCCTTTACGCCCTCCTCCCTCAGTCCCAGCACCACACCAATCCCCTCTCCATCCCACCTCAACCTCACCAAAACTTATACCAACTCTTCTTCTTCTCTTCCCCCTTTACCGGCACCTCCCCCTCCTTCCCTCCCTGCTCCCTCCTCTCCTTCGCCTCTTTAGCTGCTTCCTTCGCCCTATTCTCCGCCTGCTTCTTCGTATAAACCGCCACCACCCGCTGCATCTTCTCCTTCTCCTTCCTCCGCTGCCACTGGCAGTACTCGTACTGCGCCATCGCCCCCACGATACCACAGCCCACGCCCCAGTTGGCCGCTTTCGGGATCGGCAAGCCCATGATCCAGCGCAACACGCCGATGGATGCGCCCGAGCCGATGCCTGTCATGAAACCCTGCCGCGCGCAGGGCGTTTCGTGCACGGAGAGGAAGTCGGTGGGGGAGATGGAGGAGACTGCTTCGGTTAGGGAGATGCGGTTGGTGTGGGAGGGTTTTTGTTTGGAGGGTGGTTGGCCATCTGTTGGTGCTTGGCTGGATTGTTGCTGTGGTTGTTGCGCGGTCGTTGGGGGAGTGAGGTCTTGAGAGGGCGCGGAGGGAGCAGGAGAGGAAGAGCTGCCGCTTAGCCAGGAGCGGGCGGCGTCGGGGGTTGTTGTTGGTGTTTGGTCGCGCGACATGGTTGCGGTTTGCGATCGACTGGGTTGAGATTGGGGTTGTCTTGTCTTTTTCGGAAATGCGCGGCAGCAGGTGTGTGTACGCTTGTGTGTTGGTTGTTATTTGCTTGTCGGGATCGCGGTGATTAGAAGCTTGGGAGTTGTCTGGCAATCGCAAAGGTCGTGAGTTTGAAGTGTTGAAGCTGGGAAGTCGGGAAGCAGAAAAGTGGAATTGTCCAATGGAGACAACCTAAGCTCGTTGACGTTCTCTCGTCTTCGCTCGGCGGCCGGGGCGTGTCGCGGGGAAGCTTTTTTTTCGGTGGGGACCTTGCGGGATTACGGGGAAGATGCAGGTACGCCGCACTAGGTAACACGGAGATGGTGGGTGAGCTAGAGATTCAGCTTGCAATTGTCATCAGAGCTTCCCTCTAGAAAGTTTCAACTTGAGTTACAGTTGCTAGCTCAGATATCGAGCCTCCAAATTCGGGGCCGGCTACGGGACGAGCTTGATACAATGACGGAGCTTTGACAACGGGAGCTGGACGGGACAAGGTCCAAGCTTCTGTCCGATCCGCTTCATGGTTTCGTGCATGGTGGGGCCGTGTCCGGGCCTCTGCCGGCAGCCCACTTCCCACCGTTCCGACCCTTGTTCAGCGCTTTGACGCCCTGTGAGCGCCCTGAAACGATCAGCTTGACTGGTGGGGCACGCGTGTGTGTTTAGCGCCTGTCGCGTCAAATTGGACGGTCCAGTCGCGTATGGCGCGTCTCCCAGTTCAACGACTTTAATGGGTTGAGACTTTCCAAACATTGCCAGTGCAACGGGTAACTCCGTACCTCTTCAAATCCCGGCCCTCTTCACGTCAACTTCCCTCGCAACTCCAAAGGGACCCTAGATCAGCCATACCTCGAATCTTGGCTGGCCCTCCATGTCAACCTATCTGTGAAAAGACATACTATTGTTTTTCGTCACTCCTTCCAATTCCGAATTTTCTTCGAAGGAAAGAGTCTACCGAACAGGACGAAAAACGAAGGACAGACGAAAGCACAAGACGAACATCTACGCGAGGGCCAATCCGATCCCTACAATATGCCCAATACTTCTCTACGGCGTCAGCCTCAAAAGGGCTACCGTCGTGGTGGCAAGAACGCCTATCATGGCGGATCCAAGACACGAACGTTCGCCGCGTCGGCCAGCGCGCGCGGCGAGGCTACCTCGATAGACGAAAAGTGGGAAAGGACAGCCCTTGCGAACCAGATCGACGAGAATATGGGGTTTGCCCGATACGATGCCGGAAAGAAGCGCGAAGGCTGGCTGGTCAACGTACAACCGACATCCATCGACGACCCCCGAATTCCTGGCGGTGGCGGCCGTGCGGCACTCGACTGCTACTTTATCGAAGAGGACGGGTCAACATTCAAAGCCACAGTCGAATACGAGCCATACTTCCTGGTCGCATGTCGAAAAGGTCACGAAGGCGAGGTGGAGGAATGGTGCAAGAGAGTGCCCGGTGGCGGCTGTGTCAAGTCCATCCGGAGGGTCGAGAAGGAAGATCTCAAGATGCCCAACCACTTGCTGGGCTATCGTCGCACATTCTTGGAGCTGAGGTTTCATAATGTGCAGGACTTGATGTCCGCCAAGCGCGATGTCATGCCCATTGCGGAAAAGAACAAAAAGGGCATGGATGCAATGGATACATATGCCGAAGTAGCATCGTGGGTACCTCTTCTCATGTACAGACAGGCTGACCACCGCTGCTGACACATATAACCCCCAAATAGAGCGAACGGCGGGTTTGATCTTTTTGATGACGATTCACGAAATGACGAGCGACGACATAATGCTGGTTTTGCAGAGGCGAGCGATTTCATTGTTGATATCCGGGAATACGACGTCCCATACCATGTGAGAGTAATGATAGACTTGGGTCAGTTCTCCTTGCACAACCCCAGCGTGTGCTTGACTGACCGTCCACAACAGATATACGAGTTGCTAGATGGTACCATGTCGAGGCCAAGAATGGAGTCACGACAGTAAAAGTAAACGAGGAGCGTTTGGCCATGGCCGATCCAGTCGTAATGGCGTACGATATCGAAACCACGAAGCTGCCACTCAAGTTTCCCGACGCCGCCATCGACCAAATTATGATGGTCTCATACATGATCGATGGCCAGGGTTTCTTGATCACAAATAGAGAGATTATCTCCGAAGACATTGCTGATTTCGACTATACACCAAAACCCGAGTACCAAGGTCCGTTTATGATCTTCAACGAACCGGACGAAAAGGCCCTTCTCGAGAGATTCTTCTTGCACATCAAGGAGGCCCGCCCGACCGTCATCGCCACATACAACGGTGACTTCTTCGATTGGCCCTTCGTGGAGGCTCGTGCTAGTATCAATGGTATCGACATGTACCACGAGATCGGCTGGAAGAAGGACAGTGAGGACCAGTACAAGTGCAACTACAGCGTACACATGGACTGTTTCCACTGGGTAAACCGTGACAGTTACCTACCCCAGGGTAGTAGAGGTCTCAAGGCCGTCACCGTTGCCAAGCTTGGATACGACCCCGATGAGCTTGACCCGGAGCTCATGACGCCATATGCCAGCGAGAGGCCGCAGACACTGGCTGAATACTCCGTCTCCGATGCCGTCGCCACATACTATCTGTACATGAAATATGTGCATCCCTTCATCTTCTCTCTCTGTACCATCTTGCCTCTAGGCCCAGACGATACACTAAGAAAGGGAACCGGTACGCTGTGTGAGATGTTGCTAATGGTACAGGCTTACCAGAAGGAGATCGTGTTACCCAACAAACATGTTCAACCTAAAGAGTCCTTCTGGGAAGGACACCTGTTGGACTCCGAAACGTACGTTGGTGGTCACGTCGAAAGTATCGAAGCTGGCGTCTTCCGCGCCGATATTCCCGTCAACTTCGCGGTTGATCCGACAGCCGTGGACGAGCTGATTCGGGATCTCGATGCAGCCCTGACATTCAGTATTACAGTTGAAGAAAAGAAGGAGCTGAGCGACATCACCAACTACGACGAGGTCAAGGAGCAGATAACGGCCAGGTTGATGAACCTTAAAGAGACCCCAAATCGGCTGGAGCGGCCTCTCATCTACCATCTTGATGTCGCCTCCATGTACCCCAACATCATGACAACCAACCGTTTACAGCCCGACTCCATGATCTCCGAGTCAACTTGTGCAGCGTGCGACTTCAACCGCCCAGGAAAGACTTGTGACAGAAGACTACCGTGGGCCTGGAGAGGAGAGTACCTGCCAGCCAAGCGCGACGAGTACAACATGATTCGGCACGCACTCGAGAACGAGAGATTTCCGGGGAAATACCCAAACAGCCCGATGCGGTCGTTCCAAGACCTGAGCGCAGACGAACAAGCCACCCTCATCAGAAAGAGACTGCAACTCTACTCACAAAAGGTGTACCACAAGATCCACGATTCCACCACGATTGTCAGAGAAGCTATCATCTGCCAGCGCGAGAACCCCTTTTATATCGACACAGTCCGTGACTTCCGTGACCGTCGATACGACTACAAGGGCAAGGCGAAGGTGTGGAAGGGCAAGACAGATGCCCTCAAGAGCTCAGGCGCATCCGCGACCGAGATCGATAATGCCAAGAAGATGATTATCTTGTTCGATTCTCTGCAGCTGGCTCACAAGGTCATTCTCAATTCTTTCTACGGGTACGTCATGAGAAAGGGATCCAGATGGTACTCGATGGAAATGGCGGGTGTCACCTGTTTGACGGGCGCGACCATTATCCAGTTGGCGAGACAGCTCATTGAGCGACTGGGTCGTCCACTCGAGCTAGACACTGATGGTATCTGGTGCATGTTGCCGGCGACATTCCCAGAGAACTTTGTGTTCAAACTCAAGAATGGAAAGAAGATGACCATCTCCTACCCTTGTGTCATGTTGAACCATCTAGTTCACGACAAGTTTACCAACCACCAGTACCAGACTCTCGTCGATCCAAAGACCTTCAAATACGAGACGCACAGCGACAACTCCATTTTCTTCGAAGTTGACGGTCCGTACAAGGCCATGGTTCTACCCACCTCGAAAGAGGAAGACAAGAACTTGAAGAAGAGATATGCCGTCTTCAATGACGATGGCAGTCTTGCTGAGCTGAAGGGTTTCGAAGTGAAGCGAAGAGGCGAGTTGAAGCTCATCAAGATCTTTCAGCAGCAGATCTTCAAGTTTTTCTTGGAGGGCACCACCCTGGCGGAATGCTATACCGCTGTCGCCAAGGTTGCGAACCGCTGGCTTGATGTACTCCATAGCAAGGGTGCAACGCTTGCGGACGAAGAACTTATGGAACTGATCTCGGAGAACCGCAGCATGTCCAAGACGTTGGAGGAGTATGGAAGCCAAAAGTCAACATCAATCACCACTGCCAAGCGTCTTGCCGACTTTTTGGGCGAGCAGATGGTCAAAGACAAGGGCTTGAACTGCAAGTTTATTATTTGCGCTCGACCCAAGAATGCCCCGGTTACTGAACGAGCAGTGCCCGTTGCCATCTTCTCGGCCGAGGAGGAAACGAAGAGGATGTATCTCAAAAAGTGGCTCAAGGAGGAGCCTGCTGATACCGACCCTCGAGCACTCCTTGACTGGGATTACTATCTCGAACGTCTCGGGTCCGTCATCCAGAAGCTCATCACCATTCCAGCCGCCTTGCAGAAGGTTCGCAACCCGGTACCGCGCGTGCCGCATCCGGACTGGCTGCAGCGGAGGATCAACATCAAGGAGGATAAGATGAAGCAAAAGAAGCTCACCGACTTGTTCGGGCCTACCACCAAAGGTCCCTTGCAAGACATCACCCACCTCGCGAACGGCATCCAGCTGGGAGATATGGAGGATTTCGGGAACTTGCTGAAGCCCAAGACTGTCAGTGATGCCATCTCTGCCACGCAGAAAACGGCGTCAGCCCAGAAACGCAAGGATCCGGAGCCAGCAGCAGCCGAGAACTTGGACCCGTTCGCGGCGCTTCCTAAGAAGATGCCGTCGCCTAGCGAGGATTACGCGGCTTTCTTGGAGTATCAGAAGCAAAAGTGGAAGCTCCAGAAGCAGGCAAGGGCTCGCAGGCGACACTTGTTCGGTGAAAGGCGTGGCAATGCTCAGAGCAACATCCAGCAGACGTTCCGCAGTCAGGCTGAGTTGACATTCCGAAACACTTGGCAGTTGCTGCAGCTGAGGGCATCAGACAGTCCAGGCATTGTCGTCGCCCATGTGCTGATCGATGCCAAGATCCATACTCTCAAGATTAACGTGCCCCGGCAAGTATTCTTGAATTTGAAGAGTAGGGAACTGCCAGATATTGAGGTTGAGGGTTGCCATGTTGAACAGGTCAACCATACGTTGCCTAATGGCCATTCTTCTGTGCATCTCTTCAAGCTTACGGTGCCGGAGGACATCTACTTTGCGGAAGCAGAAAAGTTCTCTCTACTGTTCAACCATCCCAGTGTGGAAGGCGTGTATGAGAAACAGCTACCGCTCAACATGCGCGCCCTCCTTCAACTTGGAAATCTTTGCACCATTGATGAAAGCCAACCTGGTGTGCTTGGAAAGGGTCTTGACCAAGGATTCGACCTGTCCGGGTTGAAGAGGCCACTCAAGCCGAGGGAGTACCTGGGCGGTGCCCGTCTGGCCTACATCTATCTCTCCCACATCAGCGCTGGTGAGCGTCAGATCTTTGGTCTTTTTTCCACCACCAGTGACCAAGCCCATGTCATTATCCAGCAGAGGACCAAGGATGGAGGGCAAGACCTGCCAAATATCAACAAGCTCTATGCCGACATGTTGGCAAGGAGGAACCAGGAGGCTGCCGGGGCGGATTGGCAAGAGTGCTTCCCGTATCAGGAAAAGCTGAACATCAAGATCACGCAAGTCACCACTCGCCGGAAAGCCTTCCTTGAGGTTGGCGACATTGTCAAGAAACTGAGAAAGGAAGAGTCTGGGCCAACCATGGTGGTCATCCAATCTTCGCAGCGCAATCTCTTGGTTCACGAGATTCCCATCTTGGGAGAGTTCCCTGTTATGCCATTGCGCTACGATCAAGGGGACAGCTCGCTGCCCCCATTGGGCTGGCAGAGCGTGGTGGCCCGTCGACTGGTCAATCACTACCTCAGCCTGGGTTCCTGGATCACCCATATGACGGCTCTTGCTCGGTACGGCGACGTACCGCTGTGCAACCTGGAGCGAGACGACCCCCGCTTTCTGATCGATATCGCATATGCTCGCCGACTCATGGCGAACAATGTCGTGCTCTGGTGGTCACCAAGTCCGCGCCCCGACCACGCTGGATATGAAAAGGACGATGTAGTTGGCCCGCTCGATCAGGTTCAGATGCCATCTGTCAACAACCCTGGCACTTATGCCTCAGTGTGTATAGATCTCGAGGTGCGGAACTTGGCCATCAACACCATTCTCACATCTTCGCTCATCAATGAGCTGGAAGGTGCGGATAGCATCTCTTTTAATCCCGCAGCCGATGCGAACGGCAATGGAGACGGCGAAGAATTTCTCTATTCGGAGAACGCCTTTGCCAATGCTGGCGTGCAGGTGCTTCGCGAGATGGTCAAGTCCTGGTGGGCAGAAGCTTGCAAGGGGTCCACCATGGCCGACGTGATGGTCCAACACCTGGTCCGTTGGGTTGAGTCGCCCGCCTCATGCCTGTACGATCGTGCTTTGCACTACTACGTTCAGATGATGAGCCGCAAGGCGCTCCTCCAGCTCATGGCCGATTTCCGTCGTGTGGGGTCGCAAGTCATCTTTGCCAGCTCCAACAGACTTCTGCTCCAGACCACCAAGTCCGAGGTGGGCAATGCTTATGCATATGCCCAGTACATCCTCAAGAGCATCAAGGGCAAACCGCTCTTTCACTTTATCGATCTTGAAATCAAGGAGTACTGGGACTACCTGGTGTGGTACGACGAGTTCAACTACGGCGGCAAAGCGACACAAGAAGTTCTCGAGAGGGACGAGCAGGACCTGCAGATGATCATGCACTGGCAAATGGCAACCTTCCTCCCCGTCCGCCTGCAGCCCATCTTCCGCGACTGGGTCGTCGAGTTCATCCAGCTCATGCACAGCATCAAGCGACCCTCTTTCGGCAGTGACCCAACCGCCACGCCGCGTCTCACCCAACTGCCCGTCAACATGCGGGGCAACGGCAATCTAGGCGAGGACGGCGCCGTCGGGCAAGTCATCCTCGGCAAAGCCTTCGAGAAGCCGCTGAAGAAGGAGATCGCCAACCTCATCAACACGCAAAAGCGCGAGCTCCTGCATCCTGAGCTGGCAGGCGACTACACCTTCCCACAACTACCGGGGTCTCACCTGTCTCACCTTTCTTCGTCCATGTCCAAGTCTACTACCAAGAACGCCGCAGGCAAGAAAGTAGCGGCATCAGCCAACCCGGTCCTCGAGCTCGTCAAGGCCCTGATGCAGGTTTTGTCTTTGGACAAGAACATCACGCTCGAAGCGCGGCTGCTCCGTAAGGAACTCCTCGCCATGTTCGACGTGCGCGAGTTCAGCAAGGAGGGCGCGTTCCAGAACCCGTCTGAGAGCCTTAGATTGGCCCAGTTTAGTTGTGATAATTGCACCATGGCAAGGGACATTGATCTCTGTCGAGATGAAGACTTCATGGGCTCTGCAGTGTCTGACGTCCCAGGAGTAGGAGGAGCAGGGGCCGAGTTGGACGGAGCTGGTGGGCAACAACAAGAAAAGGGAAGGTGGAAGTGCCCTTACTGCGAGATGGACTACGATCGCAACGAAATCGAGGAGAGACTGGTGGCCGAAGTGGAGGCCATGGTGGTGGAGTGGACGACGCAGGACCTCAAGTGCGGGAGGTGCGGCGCGCTGAGGGTGAACGAGTTCATGGAGCATTGTACGTGCAGTGGCGAGTGGAAGGAGCTGGTTAAGCGGGAGGAGGTGATGAGGAGGTTGAAGGTGTATAGGAATGTGGCGAGGTATTATGGGTTGAGGATGTTGGGGGATGTGGTGGAAGGGGTTGTTGGGGGGTTGTGATGTGTTGTTGTCCTGGGATGTTTCTTCTACCGTAGGCGTTTGAGGTTCATGAGGTTTACCTTGTACGTGTATCTTGGAAAGCATTGCAATGCAGGTGTTTGTTTGTTTGTTTATCTCAACCTCGTTTTGGCTGATGCGTGTTACCGGCGCGCTGATAGACGAGTTGCTTCATCATCGGTGAGATGAGTGGACTGGGTGTGGCGCCGACCGAGGGGCGTAAATAGGTAAACGTCAGATAGGCGTCAGTTCGAAAAGGGCATGAGGAGGTCTCGGACGACTCCGACTGTCGGCCAACTTTAGTTGGACGCATGAAAGAAACCGTACATGGCGTTGTTACTTTCACTGTAGCATGTTGGCGGTACCTGCTCGATGTATCTCCTCTGCGGCAGTGAAAGATCCCTGCAAGTGTTCGGCCCGCCCTGTGGGTCGCGGCGTCACTCAAGAGAATTACAGGGCGCGTTAATGAGCACTAACAGAACTTGCCAGAGTATCAGACTGATTCAGATAGTACTCGATAGGCGTTTGGAGCGCTAAAAAGTGTCCTTGGCGTGGGGTGCCACTGGTGTTTACGTTGGCTGAAAGTTTAATTGAACCTCCTGTCAAACGGGCTCTTAACATCAAACCAACAACACCAACACGACATCGTCGCATTATCAACTTCCATTGTACAGCGCCCGCGGGATGTTGGATATCTCGTAACAATGCTGGACAAAGTCTTCATCAGGACCCAACCTTCTTGGTCAAGATTCGCACCAGCACACGCTGACATGCTCAGTAAGCGACCGCCAACCACCATCTCGCCGCCCAACCGCTGGAGCACGAGATAACCGAGATAACGCCTAAAGCTTACCTCTTACGCTCACTTACCTTACTCATCCACTCCACTCCAACGCGAAATGTGGCCTCCCGGTTTCTGCGCTTTCTGTACATGTCAAGATGTATTTCCACTTGCACATGCTGCTGCATGGTCCAGCCAGCCCACTTGGCTTGATGGCGCCCAATTACGGTGGCCCCAATTTACAGGTGTTGGTTGAGCCGCAGTGTCTTCAGATCATGGCTGCACCATGTGAAGTTGAACGGCCAGAGAAAAGAACCTCGCCAGTTTCATCGGCAGCGGCAGCCGTATTGGGTTGGGTTGATACCACTTCCGCTGTCATATCACTGGGCAAATGAGATTCCAGGTGGTAGTACCAGACCGCCTCATCTCAGCTCAGCCCTAAAGGACAACCGAGCAAACATTCCAACTGGACGGACACTTACAGAACCCAACACCCATTTGCCAGTTGGCTCACTTTTGCTTTCTTCGAGACGTTCTATGTGGCTGGCTAGAACCGCACAGTTCAAGTGGTTAACAGCTAACGACTGGTCTGCTTGCTTTTCTACCGCGTCTCCTTCACTTGCCTAGGTACCCGCCTAACTACCTACATAGCCGAGCCTTAAAGCACAACTCACATTGCTCATGTACGGATGCCACCACTTCCAACGAGAAGAAGACAAGAGGAAGATGTCACCGTACCTTTTCTGTTGATTTCATGCCTTCCACGGCTGTCCCTTGACTTGCCTTCGTGCAGGTAACCCTCGGCCGTTCTCACTGACTTCATTTCGGTATCATCGGCAGTCGAACCTTCACTCTCTCGGCGATTGGGATATGGTATCACCATCCCTCACATCTCTTTCGTACGAGTGGGTACTTCCTCGGGTGGCGGAAATGGCTCGTCAACGTGCTTGCTGGCAGGGAGACTTCGTCGAAAGGGTGGACGCCGCGGATGGTCCGTGTTCTTGGTATCTAAACGTCATCTCGACGTAAAGGGTCCACCCAGGATATCATTATCAGTTCCCGATCTACCCAGAGTCGCCCCAGCACGATGGTCGGAGGAGCCGAGGGACCGGGAAGGAGAAGAGGAGAGCTGTGATAACGGGCCTTTGACCCTTTTGGTTATCGAGTCCATCTCCGCCTCACTAGCCTCACCTTACCTCAGTCCACCTCACCTTGCATCGCGTTCATCATCCAGTGATGAGAGAAGGAGAGGAAAAGAACCAGCCCATACACTTGTCATTGAGGCAGCTGTCTCGCTCACACGTCATGGTTTAGCACACTCAATGTGGTTCAACGATAGCGGATGGCATTTGGATTGGCTAGTTGGGCCTAATCTGGTGGCCTCCTTTGTTGTTCTGCTGTTGTTTTCTCATCTCAAACTTCATCTTTCCTATCAACAATGAGTTATTGAAAGCTCGTTATCACCCCACAAACTCAGACCTTAAACCCTACTCTTCTTTCCGTTATCCTCCATTCGTCTTTTCTCCGACTCACAGAGCTTTTTCCACTGCCAGTGGTCTCCTCTCCTAGTTTTCCATCGTTGCTAGGCACCGAGGAATCCCCATATCCCACGTAACATCCGGTCTGTTTGTCTCGACAGTTCACTTACATAACGCCGGTGTTACTCCTGGGAGATATCAGCATCCAGCCAGAGCTGACCTCGCTCCTCATCCAATCTTTTCGTTTCTAAAGCGAGGAAAAACTAGCACCGATGGCCGAACAACATCAACAGCCAACCCACCACCAAAATGACCCGGAAAAGCGTGGTAATAAGTCACTTACCTCCGACGTCCTGCCCCCGATGGCGCCACTAATAGCCTCCCACCATCCGCCGGGACCCCATCGCTCTTACTCGGAACCTGTCCCGATGATCAACCAGCACCACCACACTCGCCAACCACCACGCACGGGGAACTCTTCAACCGACGACGACGAGGAGGTCTTGGTCCGCGTCCTCGATCCATCCAAGCTCGAAGAAAACATACCCTCGTTCGAGGACTGGAAACCCGGCAAGCAGGAGCTAGCAGTCATGATCACCATGGCCGTCATCAGTCTCATGGTCGCGCTCGACGCCACCATCCTCGTGTCCGTTCTGCCCACGCTGGCTGAAGACTTTGGGGGGACCTCAACCGACGCCTTCTGGGCGGGCACGTCCTATCTCCTCACATGCGCTGTATGCCAGCCCTTCATCGCGGCCTTGTCGGACATTTTTGGGCGCAAGGAGATGCTCTTCGTGAGTGTCCTGCTCTTCACCCTGGGCACGGCTCTGTGCGCACCCATTGCCAAGGGCTTCGCCGTGTTCTTTGCCGGCAGATCGGTGCAGGGGATCGGGGGTGGTGGGATCATCACCATGGGCCAGGTCATCTTTGCGGATATCGTGCCGCTGAGACAGAGGCCAAAGTATTTTGCTATTGTGCTGGGAGCGTGGGCGCTGGGGAGCGTGCTGGGACCGTTGATTGGAGGACTGTTTGTTGAGCATGCGATTTGGAGGTGGTGCTTTTATTTGAACGTGAGTTTTCGGTTTCTTGAAATGTGTAGGGGACTATAATCATTGCTAATGACAACAATAGTTCCCCTTTTGCGCAATGGGCTTGCTTCTTGTGCCCGCCTTTGTCAAACTCACCACCAAGAAAACCTCTCTGGGCTCCAAGCTGGCCAGAGTCGATTGGCTCGGAGGCTTCCTCTTCATCGGAGGACTGACCAGCTTCCTCGTCGGCATGTCCTGGGCTGGCATCCAGTTCGAGTGGCGCAGTGTGCAGACCATCGTGCCTATGACCGTTGGCGGCGTCAGTGTCCTTGCCTCCATCATCTGGGAGAGATACGGCGCCCGTGAACCCTTCCTTCGCGCATCACTCTTCCGCTCACGCTCCGCCATCGCCGCCTACGGCTGCGCCCTGTTTCAAGGCCTTATCCTGTTCTGTGCCCTCTACTATGTGCCCTTCTACTTCACTGCCGTCCGATTCACCTCACCCACGCAGTCCGGCCTCAACATCTTCCCTGTCACCTGCCTTCTCCTTCCATGTTCCATCGTCATCTCTCTCATGACCTCCCGCCTGGGGCGCTTCCGCTGGTCCATCTGGAGCGGCTGGGTGCTCGCCACCATCGGCTGTGGTCTGCTCCATTACCTGAAGCAAGACACCAAGACCGCCGTCTGGGCCGTAATCCTCGCCATCTTCGGCATCGGTCACGGCATTCTCCTCACCAGCGTCAACGTCGGCATCCAAGCCATCAGCCGGGTCGAAGACGCCGGCAGCGCCGCGGCCATGTACGCCTTCATGCGCACGCTCGGCATGTCGCTCGGCGTCGCCATCGGCGGCACCGTGTTCCAGAACGTCATGGTCAAGCGGCTCGAGAAGCTCGGCTTGCCCGTCGCGATCGCCCACAACTCGGAGCAGTTCGTCCAGCAGATGAAGGCCATGGACCCCAACGATCCCGTGCGGGTCGGCGCCCTCGACGCGTACGTCGTCGGCTTCCACGGCGTCTACTGGATCATCACCGGCGCCGGCGTGGCGGCGCTGATCTGCAGCCTTTTCATCCAGCACCACAGCATGGATAAGATCCTCGAGTCCAAGTTTGTCCTGCGCGGCGCAAAGGTGCCGCCTGTCATGTTCACTGATGCAAGGCCGGGACAGACGGTGACGGCGCCGGCGCCTGTTATGACGGTTGTGTCGAATCCGCATAACAATAACAACCATCATGGTGGTAGTAGTACCGCCGCTGCTGATTCTCATGCCACAAGCGTGCCCGGACGTAACAGCGAAAGACTTCCCAGACTGTTCGGTGGCGGTGGCGGTGGTGGCGGTGGTGGTGCTGCTCATTCCCCTGTCCCGTCACGGCAAGCTTCGACAAAGTCTACCGGCTCAGATACGGATAGCACCAATGGCAAAGAAGCGGTGGTAGAAGAGCACAACAACAGTAACGGTACCTACGATTGTGCGCCCTCCTCGTCTATCAGTACAGACAACAATAGGGCTCGTGAGCAGCAGCAAGCGCAACAGCAACCGCAGAAGCAGCCGCAGAAGCAGTCGCAGTCGCAAGATGGAGGAGAATCTACCAATTCGGAGGCGGCAAGATGGGAGCAGGCCGTAAATGTTACCTACTGCAATGAGCCAGACGGACAGAGGTACCCCGTCTTTCTCCTTTCCGAGGATAATTCACAGGCACAGGCACAAGAGGCTGAGGATAATTCACAGGCACAGGCACAGGAGGCTGACGACGCCCAGATCTCGAATAACGCAAGCGGTAGCGGTAGCGGAACCTCCAACAGGCATTCGACGGTCTCGACCGCCTCCCTCTCTTCCTCGTCTTCATCCAACTCCGCGGACTCGGCCGGTCCATCTCGCTCATCCACCTCCTCCTCCTCGTCTTCCTCGTCGTCATGCAGCGTCAGCGACAAAGACATCGGCGACAAAGACATCGGCAACAACAACAACCTTGCGGACGTCGTGGACGAGTCATTCAGAAGCGACTCTTCCTCCGCCTCCGCTGCCGAGCTTCCCCGGGCGGGAATTCTTCTAGTCCGACAAGTTGAAGTCGTTTCCGTTCCGCGAGAGAAAGTTGAGGCGGTAAGGGAGGAGGAGAGGCATGCTGAGATTGAGAGTAGTCCGTCGTGTTACAATCCTTCTTCCGGTGGTAGTAGTGAGGGGGTGGTTTTGTCGTCGCTGCTGACGACGAGTGAACAAGGGGGAAGAAGGCAAGAGGAGAGTGGGAAGGTGGTGGTGATGATGCCGACGGATCTTCAGCAGCAGCAGCAGCAACATCAACAACCACAAGATCACCAACTACGGAAAAACTCGCCAACGCCCGGCGGAACTTTGTTGTACGAAGATGCCCTGTCGGATGTGAGTGGTTATGGTGAGATCACGGTACTAGCGGGTCCCGGTGGGGTTAGTAGAGGGATATGGGAGGCTTAGCTAAAAGGTGGACAACACAAGCAATAATAAATCTGGGGAAGAAGAAGAAGAAGAAGAAGAAGAGGCTATATGGGTTGTTAGGTAGTCTGGTTCCATGAGGATTTTTAGGTGTCTACGGGGGGGCATTTTCTGGGTTAGGATATACAAGTACATATACACATGGAAATAAGGACCAAGGAAGGACTACAAAATTTGGATTATTGCATTTCAAATCCTTTGTATCTTAAACTTCTAAAGTTAGCAGCAAAAACTTTCGTTTTCTTCTGTTTTCTTCTTATGGTTATGGGCCTTTTCCCCCGTTTAGTCTTCGGCTTGTCTGATGAGACTGAGGATGCTTTGTTTTTGGAGTGTCCGTTTGGAGAGCTTGTATAAATACCAGCCTACCTTACCAAAGAAGTGCTAGATGCAGTTGTGTCTTGGGGGTTAGTGGTGTTATGTTGCGTTCCGTTCAAGAAGAGAATCACATGCTCCTGTTACGCTGTTGGTGTAACCAAGAGGTCAAAGAGAACATCCATTACTTTGTTCACTTCGAACTGTGCTTGCTGTTTTTCATTGTTGCTTGACGAAAACTGGCAAAGTAGGAAGGAAGATTCGGTGTTTTGATCGGTAGAAGTACTTGTGAACTATCGAGGAGGTCTCCTTGCCTGGAAGAGCTAGAAAGCCTAGGCGTAGTGGCGCACCCACAACGATCAAGACACTCGATGATAGTTTCGCGCAATCCCTCAGCATGTCCTTGGAAGTTGGTGTACTTCGTATTCTGCTTATTGCTTCATTGCCGGTAAATTTCTTTTGTTTGTTTTCTCTTTCTTCCCTTCTTTTTTGAGCAAGTTGACCTGCCAGCGCTCTCTTGACTGGTGGTTGCTTTCGCAGCGCCCTACCTTTGGCAACCACTAAGAGTTCGGCCGGTGAGTATATTCCGGACTTGTTTAGGAGAAAACAAAGTGGAAGTTCTGGAATTGTTTGTATGTTTTTCCACCTATCTAAGTTCTGACATGGGAAGGACTATTCAAACGCGAGGCAATTGTGCACCTTCTTCCTGCTTTACCTTCGATATCCTCCCATTCTGCTCCAGCAATGCGCCCTCTGACGGGGCACATTTGATAAGTAAAGCTGACGAGAATGACACCAACTTGCCGGGCACGCATTACTCGACGGTAGCTGTCAAGTTCCCATTTCCTTACTCAACAGATATCTCTTCCTGCAGCGACTGACAAACATGAGACCAAGAATGCAATCAATAAGTGAAAGATCAAGGAGTGGAGGTATACTAATTAATGGATGAGTGAAGGCAAAAGATTACTGGAAGTAGTCAAAAAGATGAGAGGGTAAAAAAGTGATAAAAAAGTTGTTCGAAGCCGCCCGAAGGAAGGTTCGAACCTACCGCTTCTACTAGGGAGAGATTTAGCCAGAACAGAGGTAGCGACCCATCTGACGACTGCGTCATCGACCCCACGGTGGTCTGGTATCTGTACCTTCTAACAATACACCTTAAGTACCGGGTAGCTATCAGACTTGACCTTGGCTTCCACAGTATAGAGACGGCAGGAGCCTGGAGCTGGAGCCGGTCCGTACCATTCACTTGGGACGAGATTCAAACCATTCACTCCGGTTCTCCACCCTCCGAAGGCAACGCACAAATTACCTCTAGGTTGGTACGCGGGGTACAAATGCTGAATTAGAAAACTTTTCTCCTTCCTCCTTCGCACCTGCCTTCCTCCCTTCACAACTTCACACTCTTTCTCCCACCTACCTCGCTTCCTCTATTTCCGCATCCACCTTTCGGGTCCGTCCTCGTCAGCCTCAGACATACACTGTCACTTCCAATCTCCGTACGACTACGCGGCGTCAACAGATATTGAAACCGCTGCTACCCAACCATTTATCATTCAAGATGAATCCGGATTCATTTCCAGCGCCGGTTGCGGCGTTGGACCACCCCGTCATGGACAAGATGATGCAGGAGCTGGCGGCAATGAGATACCCCGATCGGCATACACCGGTGCCACCAACTTACACCAGCGTGGTCACCACGGTCAGGTACAACGATGAGTATCACCGGAACTGGTTTGTGGCCCGCCAGATTGCCAAAACCCACTTCGGCGATAGCCAGCTCCAGGACCCCCTGGAAGAGATTCTGGAACCCCCCTCCGGGCGTGCAAGCGTGACCCCCGCGCAACGCGCAGCAGCAGCCAAAATCCAAGAATGGTATCTAGAGGGGTCTCAGGATGTCATGATGAGGTTTTACAACCTCGGATTGAGCCGTGTGTCCACCGCGGCACACCTCTATGCACTGGATTTTAGTTTGTGGATGAGAGGTACGTTTGTCGCAACTCCCCACTCGGCTCAAAAGCTACCTACACGCGATCGCCTTCGATCAACACTTCTTGCATTATCTACACATATCACCTCTTCTGTTGGTCCATTCTAACCAAGCTACATTTGCAGGATATGCCCTCCCCCGCGGTGACTTTGGCAACTCCAAATTCTACTACACAAAGCCGTCAGCTCACGTTGGGCCGTTCTCTTCCGAGTATGACAATTTCTTCGCAGAAAGATTCCGTGAGAGACACATGGCCAGCCGTATGGTTACACCCAGTGACATGCCTCCCCAGAGTGCACCAAGCGGGCCCCAGCATGTCACCGTCACCAGCACCAATATCGACCCACTAGTGAGAGAGGAGACCGAGCGAGCCAATCTTGAGATACCTGCGATACAGGCTCTCCCAACGTCGACAGCCCAAGCAAGGCGTGATTCAAACAAGCTCAGCCTTGACGCTGCTATCCCAAGCACCGAGATTGACCAACCGTCGCGTCGATTGAGAGAGGAAACCAAGCCAGCCCCTCCCATGACCCCTGTGACAGAGGCCCATCTAACGTCGACAGCTAAGCCAAGCAGTGGTTTGAACACGCCTAACATCACGAGCGCCGATATTGACCAACCACCGAGACGGGAAACTAGGCCCGCTCCTCCCGCGACCTCTGCGGCAGAGGCGCACTCGACGTCGATAGCTAAACCAAGCCGTGATAACAAACCCAACCTTACGAGCGCCGATATCGACCAACCGCCGAGACGGGAAACTAGGCCTGCTTCTCCTGCGACCTTTGCGACAGAGGCGCACTCGACGTCGATAGCTAAATCAAGCAGTGGTTCAAACACACCTAACCTCACGAGCGCCGATATTAACCAACCACCAAGACGGGAAACTAGGCCCGCTCCTCCCGCGACCTCTGCGATAGAGGCGCACTCGACTTCTACAGCTAAACCAAGCCGTGATAACAAACCTAACCTCATGAGCGCCGATATCGACCAACCATTAAGAGGGGGAACCAAGCCAGGTCCTCCGGAGACCTTTGTAACACGGGCTCACCCATCGTCGGCAGCTCAACCAAGCCGTGTTTCAAACAAGCGGGGCCTCGACGCGGCCGACACCATGGCCCTAGCCCCACAACCCAAGAGGGCACAGCCAGGACTCCCTCTGAGGACGCTGACCAGCATGGGCCTGCTTGGTCGCAATGATCCCACCCCGACTATAGCCACGCAAACAAGCTACCAGTCATATAGACCTGAAACCTCCGTTCAAGGCTCCAGAGGACGTCCCAGGCCTACCGCGAGACTCTGCGGCAATGGAGGCTGCCGAAGCCCCGACCACGAGTTGGCCGACTGCTTCGGCCCGCCGTCCCTCTCTGGCGATATTGACGGCTGTCCTTTCTGCAACACCCAACTGCACGTGCTTGACACTTGCCCGGGTCTCCCCAGGGTTTCAAGGGACGAGTTATTTGACGTCTTGATTACACGACGAGCGAACTTGCCACCCATTCGAACTGCAATGTCGATTCTCTCCTTGGCAGCCGAATTCGGAAAGAGTGAGGTACTGGCTGAGACCATGCCGCTCCTCAAGCGCACGGTCAAAGAAGCCTACAGCCAGATGAGACTGTGGCAACGTCCTAACCCCTCTAGGCTCTTCCGAGACCCCAGTCTCCCATCAGATCTTGAGGAACTCATGGATAAGCTGTACGATATTTCTTCTTGGAACATCATCTTAGAGGGCACTACGCGGAATGATAACTCGGTCAGGTCTATCCAGACTACCCTCCAAGGTCTAACGGTCTTTAGAGAGAAATGGATCGGTGAGCTTGTGCCATATCGCAAGACTTACCAGGAGGCCGGAATTTATGTTCAAGGTCGGGGGCAGTATCCGTTCGGGAGAGTCAGAAACTTGCAGTATGTCCAGAAAAGGCACCGAGAAAAGGTCCACCGGCGCCTCTTGGACGTGCTGCGGGAGCGAGCTTTAACCCAGCAACGGCAAAATTGAGGGCGTACAGGGAGAGTAACGGAAATGTCATGTTGAGTGCTTGTATATTAATGTAATTATGGATTGAAGAGTAGACTGTCAGGCCCAAGGACGCATGCTACTACAGGAGTCGGTGTTAGGGCCGAAAGGCGCCGGCGCTCAAGGGAGGGATCTCGCGGGGTGGCGTCGGAGTGGCACAGAGGCAGCACGGGACTACGCTACAAAGGAGACGGCCGTCTCCATATAGATAAACAGTTGTTAGACCCTTCCTCCTCTCAGGAAAGGGCTAGAGATTAATGTACATTTCGACCTCCTCTTACCTTTGGCATCACGTCCCTGTGGGAACGCTCTATCTGTAGACACTCAACCTTTAACCATCCTCCACTCCTGACATAGGCTAACTAATTATTGCTTCAAATCATTTGCTTTGGAGCATCAAGTACCACCATGTGCCACATCTTTGTTGGAAGCACACTTTTACTCTTATGTCCAGATGCTGATTGAGTGGAGGTGCCTTTCGAGCTCTGGAAAGGACGGGAGTAGGTCATTGTTAGCGTCCAAAAGGTCATCGAAATGCATGAAAATGCCTTGTCACAAACCTTCAACGTGTGGAAAGAATATAGTGAGGCATCTGCAAGATCTGGCCACGCGTTTGCTGCTGCGTAAAACACATAATTACAGCATCGTAAGGCATAAAAGACTTCATAGTGGGATGGGATGTCGATTAATTCATTACCTAGGTGCTGTTGAGGGGGGCCCAACCGAAGCCAAGCACCCCCAAGCAACAGCAACCTATTACAATACTATATACATGGAAAAAGAAACCGAAAGTGATCCCGCCAGGGCATCTACTCCAACCACGAAAAGAAACCGACCCTCCACCCTACCCATCCCATCCCACCCCAAACCACCCCACCAGGGCACCGCCTCCCCAGCTGGCCGGGAAGGCTATATGCCCAGACATCATACCTCCTTAAAAGGTATAATGCCTAAACATAACCTTCCCATAATCCAGCTGGGTGCGCATAACCCTCAAACACTCCCCTCCCCTTCCCTCCTCGCCCTTACGGCCATCGCACTTGTGGTCCACCAAAATGGTCGAACCGGGAGCGCGCCAACCATTCTTCACCAAACCATCAACGCAGTACCACTGGCTGATGGTGCCCTCCTTCAAAAAGGAGTCAAAGTTCTCCCAACACTGATCGTGCACGACGATGTTGACCACGCGCAGGAACAGCGCCTCGAGACGCAGACCACCCGTGACCTGGGGCTTGATCAGGCGCAGGCGACGCTTGTGCTCGTCGCTGAGCAAAGCGGGGGCGAGGAGGCGCTCCCAGAGGTCGGGTTGGATGAGGCTTTCGACGGAGGGGCGGGCGCTGGCGACGGCGACGGCGGTGGTCTCGGAGTCGGAGGAGAGGGTCAGCTGGGACAGAGGCTCGCCGGTCTCGGTGAGGGAGCGCTTGGACTTGGTGGACTTGAGCGTCGGGCAGGGAGTGTCCGGGACGGGTTGCTCGGGTGCGGTGGGGGAAGCGGCGAGGGCTTCCTGCTCGAATTTGGCGAGGCGGAGCTCGAGGAGCTTGTTGTTGCTGGTGAGAACGTCGCGCTCGTACTTGAGGTTGTTGACTGTCTTCTGCAGCTCGGCGATTCTGTCCTCCGGCTTGATCTTGGGGCTTTTGCTGGTCTTGTCGGCCTTGGAGGGGTCGTTGGTGGTGACGGTATTTGAGATTTTGCCGGGAAGAAGGTGAGAAAGAAAGGCCAGCTTCTGGTCAACTCTTGCTGCCGCGTCAACGAGGAACTTGTACTGCGCGTCGCGGAAGTTGGTGGCGTTCTGGACACTGCGAAGTGCATGTGAGCTTAGCTTGCTGTAAAGAGCCTTGAGACCTTTGTTCTCGGCGTCTCTGCCCTCCAGGACACGATACATGTCGTTGATCTTCTGCTCGAGACGGTCATGCTGGTCCTTGAACAGCAGTCTCTCGCGCTGCATGTCTTCCTTTGCGAGCTTCAGCTCTTCCATCGTCAGTACCATCACCTCCTTTGACTGACCCAGGACCTCCTTTGCCTGATCCATAGTCTCTTTCACTTCCTTGGATTGGGCCAGCACCTCCTTGCATTGCTCCAACACCTCGACAGAGTGCTCCGTCACCTCCTTCACGTCCACATGAATCTCGTCGGCATTGTACTCCAGGTTGTAGATCTGATCAACCAGGGCCTCTGAAGAATTAATGATCGTCTTGTTAGCATTCTCAGCCATCTTCTTGAACTCATCTGAATTCAGCTCCAACTGCTTCTTCGACATCTTCTTGATCTCCTCATTGGCTTGCTCCGCCATCTTCTCTGCCATCTTCTTTGAATCCTTCTCCATCTCCTCTGAAGTGTGCTCCAGTTTCTCGACCTGTTCAACCATGGCCTCACCAGTAAGAGCCAGTGCCTTGACGCATTTCTCTGCCATCTTCTTCGAGTCTTCCGCCATTTCCTTTGAGGTTAGCGCCAGCTGCTTCTTGAACATCTCCACCATCTCCTTGAAAGTTAGCACAAACTGCTTCTTGATATGCCCCGCAATTTCCTTTGAGTCCAGCTCCAGCTGGTCCTTGATCTTCTTCTGAAACTGCTCCAACTGATTGGTCGCCTGTTCAATCTGCAGCGTGGTAGCTTGATTCAAGCTGGCAGCCTCCTGTGCGCTTGCGACGAGGTTGAGGAACTGGCCCCTGACATTCTCAAGATAAACCAACGCGACGGTGAAAGCTTCATCAGCTTGAGAAGTTTCTGAGAGGTTGCTGTTAACGCGAGCGATAATCTCCGCCAACGCGTCCGTGGTGTTGACAAGGTTCGCGATGCTCTGCACCAGCGCATCCTGCGGCTGCTGGGTATCTTGCGGGGTCGACATGACTGCGTCGCGTTGCCTTGTACTTGCTGTAGCTGTTGTGATGAAATGAAGAAAGTGAGTTGACAAAGGAGAAGTTAAGAGGGGCGCTGCGTTCATCCAAGCTTAGACGAAGTTGCTGAGGAAGTGAGAGAAAGTTGGGTGACTAAACCGTAGATTACGTGGACTTTTGAGTACTGGTTGACGTTGTCAAGTTCAGAAAGTGAAAGTGTTTGGAAGTTGGAGTGTGAAAAGGTGAAGGTTGAAGGTGAAAGTGAGTGATGGTTGAGGAAGAGGAAGAGGAAGAGGAAGAGGAAAGGGAAGTGCCCCGCCAAGGTGAAATAAATACAGTGTGGAGTGTGTGCGCGTTGCCGTGGTGACTTGTGCTACAATAAAAAGCCCTGCACTGAGCGTACCAAGGGGTAATTTTTGTGTGGCATGCAGGGATACCACCGGCGACAGCTGCTGGTCACTCCTCCGCAGGTGGCCCCCGCTTACACCACACGGTCCACTTTCAACGTCAACTGAACTTCCTTGATCTTTCTCCCAAACAACACTCGCGTCATTCTCGTCCGCAAACATCGCAAAAACATCGGACGGCCCCCTTCTGTGTATCAACAAGCTCTTGGCTGCATCCTCATTGTTTCTGCTTCTCGGAAAGCTTTCGAAATGCAAGAATCCTCCGGCAGCATAAGAGTGAACGAGGATCCACCAAGACGAGCTGATTCGACGTGGAGTTGTCCCGATTGACAACTCTTTGGCTGAAATGACTGGTCAAGAAAGATTCCGAATCCCCTGTCCATTGGTACAGCTACCCGCCACGTATTGCAGCGATGGAAAGTTTGCATAGGGCCAACAAGTTGTCTGCCCCCATCCTTGTGCATGCAGGGTCTGGAAGTTTTACTTTTGGGCTTCAAGGGAATCGGTTCGATGGACGACGGGTGATGGCAGAAAATGTGAGTTAGCATGACTCCGTCCATTCCGTCTGGCTTTTGTTGCTCGCTCGTGTCCATAACCCCTCGTTGCCGTCTTTTTCTTCTTCTTCTCTCTTCCAGCTCGCCTGTGGTTGACTGACGAAAACAAAGGCTCGAAAGCGCCTGGACGGTGTAACTTGAGACGACCACCCCTTGCGAGCCCAATCTTTTCGACTCTTCAGTCTTCACCCAAAGACATATCACCAAGGTCACTACCCAATGCTCTCTGAAGCAACATAAAACACCCACAGGCCTTCATGTTTGGACTGGAATCTTCAGGCTCCGCGGCCGAGCCTTCGCGCCCTGCTTCGCTGTTCCGCACTCGCACACAACGCTCCAACCGCTCACACCAGTCCATCTTCAAAGAAGAGTTCAACTCGGACCTGTCATTGCCACTTTCACATCATCACGGCCACCATCGCCAGGTCCCTTACCATCATCACAACGGTAGCAGTTACACCAGCTACAAACCCGTTGCTGCTCCCAACCCCTACCGCCCGTCCACAGACACTGGTGGTAGCACCTTGTATAACGACCGAGAACGAGAACGGGCTGGAGATCCGGAGCAGGAGGCAATGGCTACCCCAACACCCAGAGAGGTTCATCGCCTCGCCTCGCATCACGACTTCATCTACGACACAAGCTCGAAACCACGGCGACTTGGGTGGTGGGCCTTTGTAGGAAGACACCTCTCTCTTCCAGCAGCATTCCTTGCAGGTATCATCTTTGTCATTGTCGCCATTGTCTTTACCACTGTCACAAGCAAACGACCACTAGAGTGCCCAGATTGGGCAACAGAATGTCGCACAATCGACCGATGGACAGCCGAACACCTCCCGACTGTTCAGGGTATCATCACTCTCGTATACATCATTGGATTGGGGGCACTTGCCTATGTGGCTCTCGCGCTATGTGAGGCCGCGGTATGGCCGCTGTTGGTCAAGCAGACCATGACAATGAGGGGTCTGGAGGCATACCTGGCCACGACACGGGGGTCTATCCTGGCCGCCCCGAGGGCCTTGATGGAAGTCAGGACGGTTGCCATGGGAGTGGTGCTCGTTTGTGCCGTAGCAGCAATTCTGACACCACTCGCTGGGATACCGTTGGTTGGACAGGCGTATACATTGACATCGAGGGAGGTCGAACTCAAGAGCAAGTACACACCTGGTGGTGGGCTTGCAGAGTCATTCCAGCAAACCGAAGCACCGAGTTTTGCCAACGTGGGCGTCCTGACCACGTACAACTCGTGGGCCATGGACCCAGCTTCGGAACCTCTGCCAGAATACCGGGATTGGTATGTTGATCGGGAGGTGCTCGGCACGAAGGGAAACTTTTCTGCTCGGGCCGTCAAACTACAAACAACTGTATCGTGCGGCCCACGCACCGTCGAACAGCTTATCCGAAGTGGGAAGCCGTTGAACGCCTTTCCCACCAACTGGACTCGCGCAACTTTCAGCTCCCTAAGAGGCGAGAAGCGTACTCCAGCAGAAGTCTACGTACGCCCGTATCCTCAATTGACGCTTTGGGCCGACAACTTTACCTTTGAGGCATCCCACCGAACCAAAGCGACTGTTGTCTTTGCCGCTCTCAACGGAACTATCGAAGGCGGCAAGCAGTCCTCCATTGCGCTTGGTACCATGAACAGTGTCTCAGCAATAGGTTGCGAGGTCACTGTCTCAGCTACAGACGACATCATCACTGTTGGCAACCCATCGATCCACTCGGATAACACCACTCTCCCGACCCTCTCGTCCCTCGAGACCCTTCACACCAACGCCTCCAGCCCCTCGACCGCCCTCAACGAACTTCTCCTCTGGTTTGCCGTTGCCCCCATCCTCTCCGCTCCGAGTGTATCCGGCGTCCAACCAATGTTCTCCAACTCCACCTCCACCAACCGCGCCGTAGCCTACACCGGCCAGACTCCCCAGCGTAATACCTGGACGATTGATGGGATCGAGTCCTTCATCCACCTCTCCATCGGTGCTCTTTTACAGTCCAGCACGTCATCTCAATCCCAATCCACCGAGAACACCACCCTTCTCACCTCCACTTACCCTCTCCAGTTCCTTTCCCGGTCCCGCTCCCTTCTCCTCCTTCTCCTACCTCTCCTCATGGTCACTCTTATCGTGTCTCTCTCATTCTATCTGAGCCGCATCCACGCCCGCGAATCCATCCCCGTCCTCCGTTTAGCAGGGCCTTGCGAGCTGCTCAAGAGTTCTCAAACACCCTGGCTGCGGGAACAGGCCGGAACGGATGCAGCAAAGACCTACCTCCCTAGCGACTTGGGTGCGGTTACTGTCAAGTTTGGAGTAGTCGGAAAGGAGGGGGCCGAAATGGTTGGACTGGGAGATGGAAATGGGGGAAAAGTCGGTTCGTTTGTGAGGGAGGTCCCTCGAAGAGTACAGCCCCTGGATAAAGGGAAGGAGAGTGATGAGAGTCAGAAGAGAGGGACTTCGGGGGAGTCTGTGGAGATGGGTGTTATTGCTTGAGTTCACTGAGGCTGGCAGGGACTTCGGCGGGGTCGAAAATTTGAGGGAAAAATGGAGGCGCTGTTCGCAGGATGATGATTTAACGACGGTCATGAGTTATGAACATGATTTTAACGACCATATGGCTGCATATTTTGCATACGAGAAAAAAAAAGATAGGGCCTGGAGCTCAGGGAAGACGCCGGCGCAGTTACGACTTACGACGATGCCACCCGGTTGCAGGATCAACCGCTGTGAGGGGTGGTTGATACTTGGGAAGCAGATGCCAAGACATCAAAAAAGCGCGGTAGACGATCATTAATCTGATTGCGGCATCTTGTTTTTGTACTTGTGTCTCCCGAAATTGTTCTCAAGGAAGAAATGGTTGCTGGAGTTGGCCAGCAGCGGACTATGGATCCGGGGCTTCTGCCCCTTGAATCACTTCTTCTTTTCAGGATAAAAACACTATCTACGCTAGCATTTGATACATCTCCCAACTGGCTGGCCCAAGACTTTTGCTGCATTTGAGTTCTTCCAGCTTTCCTGGGCTGCAACTACGGAGGTGACATACCCGATGCACTTCACCTCGCAGGCATATGCATTCCCCAGCGCCGATGTAAGTCACATGCAGCACCTCGAAATCTTGCTTTGAGAACGACGTCTCCTCGACGGGCCGATATCTGAGATACTTATCTTCAACTTGTCCTCCATGGAAAAACAAGCGTTGAACGACAATAACGGCGGACGTTGAAAGTCTCGGAACACTTACCGCATTTGGCACGTATCGCCAAGCTGGGACGACACGCCATTGCAACTCTCTTGTCACCGGCCTTCCGTGGCTTCCGTCACTGAAGACATCGCCCGTCCCACTCACTCCCCGCACCATCGATTTTGTGGCGCAAGCAGTGCAGCGACCATCAACACGAATCATTGGCTCCGGGGAGCGGCTGAACTCCGATTGTGTTTCAATATGCCTTACCCAGCGCTTCACTGGGTCTCAAAGCCCCATGGCGCTGCAGCCGAGAGCCGGCGAGGTGGTGTTATCTATCTGTTTGGGTCTATAAAGATGGGAATCCTGTTCACAACTTCACAGCAGTATTTGACATTGTGGTGCATGGACAAGTCCTACCTGCTTGGCCACACTGGTAATCACCTTCGTGTATCTCTCCCACAACCACACCGAGCATGGACAACGACAACCGGAATCGACTTCACCAGGAGATATGCCGGGTCGTCGAATCCATTCCGGATGAAGACCTGTTCATCATCGCCCGCATAGCTCTCTGCTGGCTCTGCGTCTCCGCGCGCCCCATCCAGTCCCGAGAACTCTGGCTTGCCCTCCTGATGCAGCAGACACACTTGACCAAAGGCAGCGATCAGCTGGATGTATTCATCAACAACGGCGTTTCTTTCGATGAGGAGACCGCCGTTACCTCCCTCACAGGCTTGCTCGGAGGCTTGATATCTTTCCACCCGGACACTCGCAACCCCGGCCGCACAAATGTCACCCTAAGCGACCCGGAGCTGGCCACGGTCATGTTCGAGCTGAGGAGTACAGACCTACCTGCACCGGTGCAGCGACTGGGCTTCAATGTCCAGCAGGCGAACATGATTGTCGCCGGGCAATGCGCCGTCATTATCAGCAGGACCGTTCTCCGGTTGGGCCATGTCCATGATCAGAATGCCCCCACGTCCTCGCTGGTGCTCTACGCTTGGACACACTGGAACAGACACTGGAGTTTGGCCAGGTGGAATCTGTCTGATCCTGACGAAGGTGCCGTGGCTGAGATGATGATGATCGGTGTCGTCAACGACACCTTGGTCTTCCTGCTGGTGCTCAACGACTTCTTGACCGGCCCAATTTCCGTCCCGGCAAACGAAGACCGGGTTCGATGTACCGGGCTTATCAAGCAGGCTCAGGATGCGCTGGAGAGGCCGATCTATTTGCTATCCATCTTAGCAACGGGAAGCTCTTCCACTTGGTGTACACGCTTGCATCAAGCCCGGCAAGGGTTTGAACGGCGCCCCGGGGAATACATGCCGATGAAAATGGGAGCTCCCCCGAGTAAACTCACCAAGGTACAAACCGTATGGATTGACCACGTCCCAAAGAAACTCCGTCAGTTCTACGACGACACAAACGGCTTGACAGCGGCACTCATCTACATCTTTGCGGACTTGGCTCGAGACCTGCGCTCCCTCGCAATGATTATTGCCCAGAGGCCCATCTACGAGGAACTCCTAAAGGAGTATGACAGCTGGCTACCGCTCGACATCCTCATCAACGTTGCCAACTTCATGGAAGGCATAGCCAGCTACCCCTTCATGTCGGAACTGCCCAACGGCAACACCCACAATGCGTTGATCATACAGGAACCGAGCGACCCCGACTATGACACGGCCTTGTTGGTTCTTAGTCGACTGACTAAGGAGGGTTCCCGCGCTGCCACCAAGACCCATAACTCATCAGTGGATTCCCAACTAGCAGCGAATGCTTCTAAATCGCATCCCCTCGGGATTTCTCCCTATCGCCTCCGCGCCGCTTCGTTCGTTGAGAAAGCGAAGAATCTTCGCAAACGCTCGGCCAATCCAACAACGTACATCATCAACGACATGCGCTTCCTCTCTCAACGCACATCGTCCTTCGCCACTTTCCCCCAGCTCCAAGGCGGAGGCGGAGCAGGATCTATGATCACCCGCTTCGTGCCCTCTCGCCTTTCTCGCCTGCTCCACGGGCCTACAACCGCCACCTCCTCGCCTCAAACCTCTTCCAACAACCCTACCAACCCCAGCGCCGACACCACAACGGCCGATAACGGCGGCCTCCTCACCTTCCTCGACAACTTTGCTGCCGGCGCGTTCACCGGCGGCGCCATCGACCGCTGGCCGCTCCTCAAGTCCGCGTTGCTCTCATCCGGCTACGGCCCGGCCTTCGTTTATTTGTTCATTGCCATCCTCCTCAATCACATCCGCAACATCTTCGCGCCCTGGCTCGGCAACTGGATGTGGTACACGCCGATGGAAGACCTACGCCTCGCACTCGGCAACCCTGCCTTCTTCCTCGAATACGCGCTTGGGTTTTCGTGGTGGTATTATGCCTTCTCGTTCATCCAAAAAATGGTTTGGGATTTTGCTGGTGGGATGGCGATTGCCACGTTAACCATCTACGGCGTGTTGCCGGATCCCTCCGACCTCTCTCAAGCTGGGGACCTCGGGGGGATGTCAACCCTCCACCTCTCCGACTCCTCCGACTCCTCCTCGGACTCGGAAGAAAATCGAAAAAAGAAGAACTCCCAAAAATGGAAAACCCGCAAACTAGAACTCCTCAAAATAGCCTACCTCCTCTGGGCCCTCGCCACCCTCGAACACATGTTCGCCCGCTCCCTCAACACCATCACCTTCCTCATCGCCTGGTACAAACTCGCTTTCCGGGGCGGCGACGCCGAGCACCTGGCCATGGTCCAACTAGCCGTCAAAAACTGGACGCGCATGCCGCTGCACGTCAGCCAGGTGTATTGGTACACCATGAACGCGCTATGGCCGATTGTGCTGAGCGCGGTGGCGCTGGCGGTGGCGGGACAGCCGGGGATGTTGATTATGCTGGCGACGATTGTGGGAGGGGTGGCGGCGGTGATCAAGTATAGGAGTGCTGTGTTTATTGCGTTGGAGGTGAGCGGGGTGTTTGTGGTGATGGGGTTTCTGGTTGTTTCGACGGTGTTGTTGGCGGTGGAGTTTGTGGAGGATCCAGTTGGGTTGAAGATGAGCACGGCGGTGGCGAGGAAGAGAGGTGTGAGGGCGAGAGCGGTGTTGGGTGAGAGGGCGAAGGGGAGGACGAAGATTCTTGCGAGGGAGGAGGCGCTTTCGTTGTGGGAGGAGGACTCAACACAAGAACAACAACGGGATGTTGTCGAGGAGGTGTCGCCGGGTGAGGCAGAAGCTGAGCGAAGCAGTGTTGCCGTGGACACCGAGAAGGTAGGACATCAAAAGACTGAGTAAGACAGTAAAGCAGGGAGAAGTAGGTGAGGCATGAATCATCATATATATCATTGAGACATTACAGATTATGTTTTCCAACTCTTGCTAGTAGCCCCAATCTTTTCCCCAGCGAGCCGCCACTGTTAAGAAGGGGGTGGACGTGAAAGACCTCCTCAAATGAGTGCGCGCAGCTTCTCAATTATGTCCCTCCCCCTCCAGAAATCTCTTTTCCTTACACCCACTCACCACCTTTCCGACATCAAAAAAAAATCTCCGCTCTAAACCTAGAGCGCCGCAACAGCAGCGACAAACCCAGCCAACGCCGCAGCCGCAGCAAAAGTCTGCTTAGGAGCGCCCGCATTCCCCGAAGCCGTGGTCGTCGACGAGGCACCGGCACTGCCACTCCCACTAGCAGCACCAGTCGCTCCAGCCCCCGCAGCAGCCGTCGTCGTCGTCGTCGCCTCGCCCGCCGCCGCCGCCCCCGTGCCCGTGCCCGTCGTCTTCGGCGGGTACGCACTCGTCAACGAACAATCTTGAGCATTCGCCTCGCACGCCAAGCTCACATAAACGCTCATGTAATTATCATACACGCTCGTGCACTCCTCATAGTTCTTGTGCGGCATCAGGAGACTGAACACCACGTCCTGGTAAACCGGCTTGCACGCCTTCGCCAGGCTCGTAACCTCGGACTGATGGGCTGACACGTAACTGGCGCTCGCGGAGCTGAAGGCCGAGTAGGTCGAAGCCAAGCTCGCCGGCGGCGTCAAGGGGCTGGTGTAAGTCCCGCAGACGGCCGCGTAGCCGTCATCGATGGAGGAGGTCCCCGTCCAGTTCATGTCTTCGTCCTCGTTGAGGGCGTCTTCGAGCCACTTTTCGAGCTGGCCGGAGGGCTCGGGGGCGGAGGTCATGAGGGAGTTGTAGGCCAAGGCGCAGGAGGTGTAGAGAGGCTTCAGGGTGGTAGAGAGGCCCTTGGGGAAGAAGTCGTCTTCATGGTCGGATTCAACTTCGATGTCGTTGACGGAGGGAACCTGGTCGTCGTCACGCTTCTTATGCTTGTTTGCGTCGACGTGTTTGGGACGCGGTTCAGCGCGGAAGGCGCCGTGACTCTGGCGAGCCTGGATAGAAGGGGGTTGGGTGATTTCGGGTCCGACGGCTGCGACGGCGTGGTGGACTGGGGGAGCCGGGGCAGCAAGCGCGGAGACGGTGGTGGTTACCGCTGCGAGAGTGGTGAGGGTTCGGAGATGCATTGTTGGTGTTGGCGCGGCTTTTCGGGTTAAGGGGTGGTGATGGTTTGGAATGGTGTTGATGATGGTGATGATGGTGCGGCGGAGGAAAACCGTTGACAGGGGAAGGGGACAATGGGATTTATCAGTTGTCTTTTAAAGTTAGCAAGGGGTTCTTCTCCCTTGATGTCATGTCATTTCCACGGTTGGGTCTGTTTGGGAGACATTCTCATGCTGTCGTCCTCGCCCGAGATTGCGGTGTCACCTTCTGTTTTTGGGTCTTAGCCTGATTCACAACCCCTGAAACCAAGCAAAGACATGGACAGGGGCTAACTCAATTGGGAATCCCAACCGTCAGCCGGTTTTTTTACTGGCCTCACAGGGCAATTTTGGCGCGCCACACGCTCGTGAATAAGATTCCGATGCTGCTGTTTCCCCTTCCCTCGACATGCTAATTTCCAATTCCAGGCAACAGGGCGGCTTCCCGCTTCTGTCATTGGTCTCCAGTTGTCAGATTCCCGTCTCTGCTTCCTCGCTTTCGCTCTAACGGGAAAACACAGCGAAAACGGGTTTCGTATCGCGGTTTGTGTTGTCGATAGCTGGTGTTGATGGGGACATGTAAGGCAAATAAGAGGGAAACCCAAAGAAGTGGTAACGTGCTTGACTCTAAATAATGAATAGGACGGAAGCCATTCAGCCAAAGGGCTGGGGAAGAAGGGGGGGGGTTTATAGGTACCCGATTCCTCGGAGCCCACCAGACTCAGCTCTCTGGCTTATCCTCGTGAATAGCTTCCTTCCTTCCCTGATAGCCCTGAGTTCCTTCTGGGTCAGGAGTGGTCGCGAGGACTTCCTTCCTTCAACATCGGGTACCTGTAGGTACCTACGACTTCAATTTCTGGTCGGCAACTCTGACTCGTCCATCTCAAGATCCCAATATGGATGGTCATTCGGCAGTTGTAACACTGGTTTCCGAACAACAGCAGTCCAGATTGGGTGTCCTCGATATTGCAACGTTGGATCCCGCCCATCCCATGGTCACTTCGACCCGTCAGCGAACCGCGGCCGATTTCTGCTTCAAACTACGAGACTGCGACATGGTCAACGGGATTACCTATTGATGGTATTGTATCCAATCCAATTATGGTATCCACATACTAACAGCGAAAACATTACCGCTTCAACGGACGATCGACCCTTGGCCTCTTTGGCCTTCGAAACGGATGCGCCTCGGTGTTCAAGACGAAATCATCGAGACTGATGACATCCGGCGGCGAAAAGGCCAAGTAGAAATACTTGAGCGTCTCGGCCAACCAAAAGCTCTGCGAAACACAATGTCAGCTGTCATCCCACCACATCATCACCAGGAAAAGAAAAAGAACTCACCTCCATGTAATCCTCCTTCGGCAGAGGATACTCGGCCTTGGTCACATCCAACACGGCCGCATTCGCAAACTCGGTTTCCGTCCCATTGCTCACAGCCTTGAACATATCCCACGCCGCCTCCTGAAACTCCTGTCTGCCCGTAATCCTCCACATGACAAACACGCTCTCAATCGCCTCCGGTCTCAGGATATATCTCGGATCCTTAGCCGTCGTGAACCCCTTGGGCAGATGTTCCTTCCACTCGGGCCTCTTCTTCTTTCATTCCACCGACAACTCGCATCATCCCTTGACTGACAAGGCACCATATTATATCTCTCGGGCATCATCCCCGTCGGCATTGCCCTGTAGGCATAAACACACCCCTTCGTGATCTTGACCCCCTGCTCCTCCACCCACTCCGGCCTCCTAAACAGCTTCCCACTAAGTCCATATATCCCACCTACAAAACACCCCAAATGCTCACTCTCGGGATTCAGCAGCATCTCCTCCGTCCCATCCACCGTGACATCCGCCGTACCAATCATCAACACATCCTCGTTCCCAGGCAACATCGGCCTAAAGAAAAGCGCCTTATCCGCCGCCTCCAAAAACGCTCTCGACATGCCCTCGTACCTCGGCTCCAACCCCCCAGTAAGCGCATACATCTTGGGCAAATACTCATACAACGAATCCGCGCACCCGGCCACCCCAAACTGATTCCCATTCACCACGTCCTGTCTCGCCATCGATACGTAGATAGGCCACAACCCCGGAATCCGCGTGAAATTTTGCCCTTGCTCAAACACATCCATCACCCGTGACGCAGCATCGTAGTACTTCATGTCCCCCGTCACCTGGCTTAGGCGGGTCATTTCCAGCGTTAGTGTCCCGGGGCTGGCGCTGACCACACTTCCCTCCACGGTCAACCCTTCCCCCGTTTTCGCTTGATCGAAGTTGATAAAATCCACTGGCATCCTTTTCTCCGTGTTGAACCCCGCGTACAAAAGGTCCCCCAACTCTTTCGCTTTCACCAGCAAGATCTCCCTCCCACTCAAATCGTACGCCGCCAGCAATCCTCCCAAATACCGAATATTCGTCTCAAAAATATTCACCCTCCCCGCTCCTCCGTCCTTCTTCACAACTCCAAAATCAATCCCCGCTACAGCTTCCACCGCCTCATCAAACTCCTCCCTCAGCCCCATGATCCAGAGCGTATCAAGCGAATCAACCAGCGTGGCTGCCCACCCGGAAAACTGGTGATCTTTATACCCGCCCGAGATGGGTAGTAAAGCATCTTTTTTCCATGCTAGCTCGCGGTAACTCTTCCAGTTCTTGACGAAAACGTCTTTCACCGCCTTGCGCCGGCCTTCTCGCAGTTTGCGAGCAGCAGCTGGTGATGATTCAAATTCCGGTCCAATTCCAAAAAAAGGATGTTGCACCCGAGGCAAGGAGATGGGGCGACCGATTGGTAATTGCCGGAGGGGTTGTGACGGTGGCGGCGGGTATTCGTAGTCGACTTTGCTCCAGTCGAAAGAGGTGTTTGAGACTAGCAGCAGTTTGGACTGGGAGGAGGAGGAGGGGAGGGGGGAGTTCATGTGCCGCTCTAGCCAGGCGAACTCTGATCCATCATGGGGTGGTGGTGGAGAGCCATCGTCGTCCCCTGCGGATGACGCATGAAGGAAGTAAGCGAGGACGAAGAGGATGAGGAGGGCGAGGAGGATGATGTGTCGACGGCGGGAGGGGCGGAGGTGGCGGGGGATGCTGCTGGTGGAGGGGAAACGCGCCATTGTTAGAGGTAGTGGTTGATGGTGGTCCTGATGTTGTCCGTGGTGTTGCCCGCAGCGGAGGTTTAGTAGGGCGTGATGCCGCTGGTCGCTGGGTATCTCGCGACGATGACCATAGGTGAGTTTTGTTGTCGTCCTTCCCTTTTGACTGCGATCTGTGAATTGTTTGCTATCCAACGGAGTCCCGAAAGATGATGAAAGCCGAAAAAGATCCAATGACCAAAGATGCTGAAAAGGAACTGAAGTAAAGTTGAGTACAAACTGATCAGAACACTTTGTCTCATCAATCACTTTTATTCAATCCTCCAAACCGCGACAATTGATGCCCCTGAGCGCCCGCTTGGTTGCTCATTTCGTCTTAGTGGACGTGGTGCCGCCGCCACTGTTTCGCTTCATCCACTCAGCGGCCGTTGTAGGCGCACAGTACCACTTTTCGGTGTTGCGGCATGTCTTATAGTGTGCCAAGGCGGGTAAAACGAGATGTCGTTCTTTGGATGCAACGGTGGAAGATTGGCGATGATTCACAGTTTGGATGCGTGGTGAGGTTTGTAGGGCTGGGATAAACTTGGCTCGGTTGGACAAAAAATAGCGTAGAATGTGTGGGGTGGAAGAAGGGGGGAGATGAGGATTTACTGTAGATCATCACGGATATCGCGACATGGGGGGAAGACGACGGGGCGGCTGAGCTTGACAGCAACCAACTTCCATCGACCTTCCATCGGTGGTGTATTTGAGCGTTTCGGCATATTCAATGTAAACACCCAGTATTTTAGCGAAGAAAGTAATGCCCTGCTTGTGCTACAGTAGCTTGATGGTCCCCGTCCCTGAACTGGTCACCGGAACCCGAAGCATTGCTTCGAACCTCACATCCATCGTCCATCAGAACACCACCAACACACTTCCTTCCACCTCAAATTGATTCAAACCTCGACGTCAGCCCTTTTCCTTGCCCGTATAACCAAACATGCCCTTCGCAAAGACACTCAAAGTCCCCCATCAAAACACCCCACAACCCCCGGCTTATCCTGTCCATATTCCAACCCTTGCCCATCCAAATACCTCAACACCCCACACTCCGCCAGCAACTCAATCCTCGCACAATTACTCGGCAGACTAACCGTCCCATCCCCATTCGACTTGACAAATCTAACCGGGTACTGCGGCCTCGTATAAACCGGATCAGTCTCGTTACACACAATGAAGGTGCCATGCTGATACAACTCGGGCGCCTCACTATCCGTTACCGGCGAGCCAGGAGCGGTAGGTTTATCAGCCTCGGGTGAGTCCGGGCCGGCGGAGGAGATGAAGAGACGTGGATGACCGGACGGACTAGAGATGGAGATGGAAGGCGTGGAAAGGCCGAAGAAGATGCCGAGGTAGAGGACGGAGGGGAAGTCGGAGTCGTAGATGCCGCCGAGACGAATGGAGAGCGGGAAGGGGTTGGAGTCGTCGAGGGAGATGCCGCCGGTGGAGTTTTGGTAGTAGATTTGGTGGGGGCCTGATGATGATCTTTCGGCGATAATATTTGAAGAGGAGCCCGAGCCGGATGAGGAGGCAGTGGTGTTGGGCTTGGCGAGGACAGCGGTGCTTTGGCCGGCGCCGACGTGAACGCCGCGTAGGGACCAGTGGTTGATGTCGTCCAGGAAGAGATTGCGGGCCATGTCGGGGTCGGTGAGATTTGCGACGAGGGCGAAGCCGAGGGCGGTGGAGGTTGGAGGCTGTTGGGAGGGGGTGGTGCCGGAGGGAGAGGAGTCGTCAAGACGGAGGGGAGTGGCGGCTGTGAGGGTGAGGGCCGCGAGGGCAGTGATGGCGGTGGTGAGCATCTTCGTTAGAGGCTTTTGTGGCTTTGAGATGCTGCTTGTGGTGTGGACGTTGACTAAGGCCGGCAAAGGTGCGTGTAGATGATGGATACCCAGTTGAGCTGATCGACTTGCTGAACACAACCAAAACCATGGATAAAAGATGAGATGGGATGTTGTTGGTTTATATCATCATCATGGCGGGTTAGCATATTCACTTGAGCCTACCTTGATGTCCTTGCGATCCAGCTCTCCAAGTCGCAGTGCGACAGATATTGCGCCCGAAAGGGTCCAACATGGTGATCGCGCCCGGCGTTGGTGAGTGCAGTCGCCAACCTTTCTTCACTCGAGGAAAGAATAACCGCCCCGACGGCAAGTCTCCCGTCGGATGGTTTCAAGTCGAGCCGCGAAGCTTTTCGTGGGCGGGACCGATGAGTATAAAAGTCCCCTGCTTTCAAGCAATCCGAGCTGAAGAGATGGTAATCGTGATGGTTGATTTCACCCGGGGAAAGACGCGGTCAAGACGTGGTTCCCGCTTTGAGATTTTCATTGGTGAAAAAGGCGCATCTGCGTAACGCTCTTGCCGTGGTGTTTTGGTCACCGAGCTCCATCTCCCGTTGCGGTTTCGATGAGATGGGGATTCGGGCATGACAAGACAAGTCGTCGCCGGAGATTCGGGAGCGAAAGTACCTCGGTCATTGCCGCCGGAAATATTCCATTACTCTTCGGTCGCTTCTTACGGTGGAGTTGTGGTACCTTGATGGTCGCATTTTGACATTTTGTCTCAAGTACTTTTTCCGTCTCGCAGATTTGGAAGGGGAGATGGATGATGATGTTGAGAGACGGGATAGCGGGGTGTCAGCAGCTGCTCCGTCTCCGCACTGACAGCTGGCGCAATGCGCTGTCACGGCGACCGGGGCAGTCATTTACACACTAACAGCTCATCACGTCGAAAGCCTGAAAAGCTGGTAGTGACTTGGTGGGAGTCCAGATGTGGGGGCCAGATCCACTGATTGGACCAGCATTGCCGGCCGAGACAATAGCGCTAGCGTTCAACGTCGGTCGTCGATTCGCGCGCCTGAAGTTCGTCCAGCTCACTTTCTGTTGATTCTCAAGTTTGACAAAACATCACCATTCGTTATGTTCGCAGAAGCGGTGACCTTTTTGAGCGACATGACGCGACATCAATGACACATAGTAGGCGCACACACGCGACAGCCATGGAACCTTCTACCACCGACCGCCAACCGGACCCAGACACAATGGACTCCGATTCTGAACAGTCGCAACCGCAAAGTCCAACGGCCGACCCCGCCGCCGAGACTCAGCCGGAAACCGACGCCGACAACGACGCCGACTCTCTCTTCGATGGCGAAACACCTGCATTCGAGTCTCAAACTCAGAGTCCCGCCCAAGTCCAACCTGAAGATCAAGACAGCCATGAATCTCATTCTGAACCTGAGACTCGGAATCAAAGTCGACCCTCCACTAGGAATTCCTCAACCCCATCTTCAACAGGAGCTCGTCCAAACGGTCATCCCAACACCAACACCACTGCTAACAACGGCCCTCCACCCGGACCCCATACCAATATTCATCCTCGGCCAGCACCAAGCCCTCATCCCAATGGCATCTTTGGACTTCTTGGCCCGCCACCCCCCGATCCAGGCCCAAAGCCCATGCCTCCAGCACCCGCTGTCCATGGTCCCTTCACTTACGACAAAGACGGCTTCAAGGCCCTGGGCTTCAAGCGGGAGACCCCCTACAACCTCAACATGATCATGCGCGATCCCAATGCCGCCCCGCCCATCGAACCCGTCGCCAAAGCCTGGTTCCACGCCCAACTGATACACTACGGCATCCCCCTTCACCAGTCTCCCCTCCGCGCCGAGCCTCTTCCTGGGGACTTGTTCTTCGCTCTAGAGACGGCCCTACGCAGAGAAACCATCAAAGACCCGCCTGCTGACATCCTGACCATTGAGTACAACCTCAAGAGACAGTTCAAGGACATCTACAAACAGTACAAAGAGGCATTCAGGTACTGGGAGCAGCAGACCTTTGCACGCTGTGCCACCCCCACCGACGAGATCAACTGCAGCCTCGACCTCTTCATGGCCAAGTATTTCCTCAAGGGCACCAAAGGCCGACCTGATCCCAGGAAAACACGGTACCCCATCATACTGCACAAACTAAACGACTACGACGGCACCCGCAACGTTGTTAAAGCCGTTCCCGGATTGCGGTCCCACATGATGCCTCTCTGGTCCGTCATCTGCTGGGAGGAGTACGGCATCGAGAGGGCCATCGAGGAGGCCTTTGCCAGCATTGCAGCCTCTCATCCGTCCATAACCATCCATGTGCCTACCATGGAGGCCCATTTCCACATCGACTACTTCCTGTCCAAATACTGGCTTACCGGCTTGTATGGACGCCCCATGCCCATGTTGACGCAGGAGCCCGTCGTCATCGAAGGATGGTTTGGAGGTCCCGATATCCGGAATATCCTGACACAGGCCGTCCTTCGCGTCCCAGACCTCCGTGTCTGGGCTTTCATCGGCAACGGCATCGACAAGACGGTTATCGGCTCGGGTGATGGGCCATTCCAAGTCATCGAGCACCTCCGAATCACATCCATGCACCAACAAGTCGCAAGCGCTGCGCCGCAAAGGGTTGAAATCCAAGGTAACCCTACCTGGGAATTGGCACTTCAACCTCACTTCCGCTTGTGTCAGGTAAAAGCCGACCTCTTGCAGACAAGCCCCCACCAAGCATATGAGCCCTTCGAGATCGAAGAGCTGGTTGGCTCGTGGCTAGTCCAGTGTCCTGCCTTGGAAGATGGCGGATGGGGAGGACGTCCCGGCGAAATGACCATTGACATCCTCAACTGGCCCGTCGACAGCTACGGCCTGGTAGCCTCCATCAACCTCAAAGTCGCTCTAGGCACCATGATCCTCGCCAGATCGGAACGGTTGCTGGACGAACTGTCAGCCTACCTGCTCCACGACCCTGAGGTTCTGCCACATATACCCCATAAGAAGCGAAGACGAGGCGATGACTTCTTCGTGGAGTATCCGCGACGGAGATCCCCCTATGAACCCATGCCTCCCCTGCGCATCTTCTTCGACTGGATCGGCCGGCGAACTGGCGAGTTTGACGTGGAACTAGACATGGATCCCGCAAACAGGAATAGAGGCTGGGTGGACATTGACATGAACAACAAAGTCTTCGGCAAGGGGTGGCTAAAGTACGTCAAGTTCTTCGGGAAGGACAACCCGGTAGCGTTCTCCATGTACAAAGTAATGGATCAACCGAGGAAGATGCCAGAGCAGTGGAGCAATTTCAGGCCTAAACAGATGGAAGCACAGCTGCAGAGACGGGTGGAAGAACAGCTGCAGAGGCCGATCGTGCAGCCCAAGGGAATAATGATCACTTCCAAGATACCGCCACCAGCATCGGACCACACGCTTCCACCAGTACCACCGCCACGATCAGGGCCGCCACCACCGCCCCCACCGGCTCCACCGACGGACCTCCCTGGGTTTCAAAGAATACGACCAAGAGAACCTCCTCAGGGGTTACAGATAGGCGTGCATACCATTCCGCCCAAGAAGCGACGGGGACCGAGGAAGGGTTACAATAAAGCGCCGCCCGTCGCTAAGGTTCAGCAGCAAGGGGATGGGGAGCCGCGTGAGGGAGGCGACGGCCAGGGAGAGAGAGATACCTCCGTCTCGACACCGATAGAGGGTGAGGGACATGAAGAGGAATATGGGTCAGAAGAGGACGAGGAGCAGGAGGAAGGACCGGAGGAGGGACAGCAGGAAGGGGAACAGCAAGACGATGGTGGATCACGAGATGATGGAGAGGAGCAAGGCGAGGAAGATGTATCACAGGTACAGGAGCAGGGACAAGCAAAGGGACAAAAAACACAAGGAGAGGGAGAAGAAGAGGAGGAGCCAGAGGAGGAAGCATATGAGGAAGGTCAAGGGCAGGACGATGAAGAAGACCTCGAGACATATGAAACACCAGCGGAAGAGGCACCATCGGCACCCGACGGAGGAAAGGAACATCAAAACGACGGCGACGAGCGACAGGAACAACAGGAGGAACAGGAACCAGATGAAGAGGGCGATGAGCAAGAGGAGAAGCAGGAGGAACGTGATGATGCGCAAGGAGACAAGGAAAGGGAGGTCGACCAACCACAAGAAGAAGAAAACGCACAGAAAAAGAAACCAGGGTCATCCGGTCCATAGAATGGCGCCATTGACTCTACGATCACTTCGTTTCGGTGGATTAGTTACAATGGGAAAACTGGAAAGTTCACTCGAGCAACTTCTTGACATCACCAAAGCAAGCCACAACACTACAATACATGTCTTTTGGCAATAACCAGCAGCTAGCCACCCCCTTTTTTTTTTTCCTTTGCTTCCAGTTCTTGTGGATGAATATATTTATACCTATAAAACTACTTGAATTAGTACAATGCTTCTTTCTATCGTGAATACCACCGGGAGTGCCGCTAAGTCCCATCTAGGCACATCGACTCATGTCAGCCCCCAATTCGGTTAATCCATCGACGGTAACCTATCGACTAAGTACCCGCAGTTAGGGTTAAGGTCAACGTCAACGTCAACGTCAAAAGAAAAAAAAAAAAAGGAAACCTAAAACACCCACCCAGAGTCACCTCCCCCACCCCAGAAGTGGAGTGCAACCAGCTAGGAAAAAGGGAAAAAAAGGAAAAAAAAGGGCAACAAAAAGATTGATGATGGTCTCTCCCGCCGGGAACTTGAACCCGGCCGGGTCTCGAGCGAAATCCAACGAACTGATATGATGTTTCAAGCTTGACAAGCTCATCACATACTGACCATGAACTATACTACTACGGAAAGATGTTTTACAACTGTTATTATCAGCTGTCGTCGGTAGTTTGTTGGAAGACGCAGACGCAGTTCTGCTGTTTGTTGGCCTTTTATAGCCACACTTGTAGGTATCCAACATGTATAGTAACGAAATAACTTCCTCATATGGCGGAGCAAGGCATTTACTGCAACTCGGTGCGGTGGCCGCCAGCCCGGCGGCCAGTAGAGGTGAGTACCTAATTGAGAAAGCATGGTTTCTTCAGATTGCGTTGATCGTTCGTTGTTTCAAACATGAAGAGAAGAGTACAGATCAGAAGGGCAGGTTCATAAGCTCAGGGCTGAAAGAACAGGACAAAAGACAGAGATTTAGCCCGCTGCTGATGCGATGGTATATCACCCCAATGTGTTTTCTGGCTTGCTCTTCGGGCTCTTATCACTATTTCTCGGCCTCACTTCTAGCCAGCAACGCCCGATACCATTGAGTATTGTCTTGGAGCTTATCGTTTCTACTAACCAGCCATACAGCAAACCCCAGAGTCGAATGGGGGGACAACTGATCGACGAGTGTCGACCGTCTTTGTGATGTTTGGCACCCCCCCTGCTCATGGTGTTTGTTAGGCGGCAGTTGCAACTGCCGAGGTTCCTAGTGAGGTTTAATCAAGCTTTTGGGCTGCTTCGGTTCAAAATCTGGGGTTAATCTGCCTTCCGGGGGTATAAGTGCGCAATGGGGGGGCCAAGGGAAACGTCCGAGACGGCAGCGGTTGATTGAGCGGAAAGGCGTTCTCCGCAATTTTATACTGCAATTTTGCGGTTCCTCCGTCAATGTGTCGAGATCAGCCGCCCCCTTGGAATTGCTCCCGAACCAATCCTCTTCGTCCCTGCAGATTTGCCGCAAGAAAACAAATTGTAACACGCAATCCCAATCTTAACGGACTAGATTCCCATCATCGAGTGGTGCAAGGTGAAGAAGAAACGAGCCAGACTCACCGGAGGATATAAGCCAAGCGTCTCCCGTTTCTTCCCAACCCTCCCCCAAAAAAACAACCTCTTTTTTCCTTTTGCCCTCTCCCAAAGTTACATACCTTGAGCAACATCCGACATGCATCTCACCACCCTCCTCCCCCTAGCCTTCGCGGCAACTGCCCTCTCCCAAACCACAAGCCCAACCCTCCCCGAAGGCTACCGGCAAGTAATCCTCAACACAGTCTGGAACGCCAAGTTTGCCGTGCAAGCGCAGACGCCCGTCAAGAGCGGATCAGGCATCATCTTGTTCACCGTCGCCGCCGCCAATCCCAAGCCTGAACAGCAGTGGTGGATCAAGGATGGGAATACCAAGGTGCAGCTGGCTAATACCAACTTTTGCTTGGATGCTGGGACTGGTAGGTGTTCATTTCTCACGGTCTGATATTATGGGTATTGGAGAGGGGGGGAAAGGTGATAGGAGCGGATATGGGAGGGGTTAGTGATAAAAGATGACAGTCAAGGGCCTAAAGGGATACTGCAGGGTCAAAAAAAAAAAGGGAAAAGGGAATGCAAAAGATGGCGAGTGTGCTGGGTACTTTACTGACAAAGACCCCCTATGTCAACAGGAAGAAGCAACGGCTCCCCCATAACCATCCAAGACTGCGCCGACAGCAAAGCTTCGCAAAAGTGGCTTTACCAGCCCGAAGGGTACCTTATTCTAGACCAAGCCTCTGGCACAAGTACGTTTTTCTCTTTCTGCCCTTGTCGCCATTCCATTCTTCCCAACTGCATCTACAAGTCAGGCAAGCTTGTATCGCCGATCGGCAACGGGTGAGACCCAGACTGACACGCAAAAACAGAACTCTGCGTCGACCTCTACACCGGCTCCGTAAGGGATAACACGAAAATCGTGCTCTGGCAGTGCATCAACGGGGACAAGAACCATCAGTGGAAGGCGGCGAATGTTACTACCACCCCTTAAGCCAGGCCGGCAACAGATACAGCATACTGGATGGCATCGGACCGGTGGCGGAGAATGGGGTCGGAACAAGGAGGCTTTGAAAGGATACTACCCCGAGGTGCGTAGGACGTGGGTCGCAATGCCCAAACGCCGGTCAAGTCCAAAGCAAGGTGGTATATGGGGAAGGCAAGGACGGCAGGAGCAAAATAAAAATTGACCTTGAGGGTACATAACTTGTAGTAGTATACCAGGTGCCGGGATCGTAAACATCTCTAAGATCAAAACAGGTGCCGAATCAATCCCCTGGCCAACAATTTGCACGTGTGATGTAGAGGATCTCGTTTTTTTGGGCAGCTCCGTTATTCACCAAGCCACGCAACCCGAAGTCTTTCCACCCTCGAGCTCGCATCTCCGGACCTTCCCCCAGAGTCCAGTGTTATGCAAACCGGGGATCCTGTGAATGGATAAATCATGACCACAGTGAAGCCTATCATCGGCAATTCGGCATCACTCTCGACGAGTAAGCCTGTCTTTCTAACCCTCCAACGAGTGGCAACCACCAAACGGACACCAAGAAAATGCTCATCACTTGATGAGTGGTCATCTCCCAGGGTGGGCAGCATCAGGCTGTCAAAGCTGAACCCTGATCTGCAACACTGCAGCAAGCCACCTGCGGTCTAGACAGGTGCATGCTGACCCGTGTGTTGACGGCGACGTGAGATGATATGATACGCCACAGATGTTACGAATGGTAGAAAGCGACGACCTGCACGGTGTTGAGAAAGTGGTAGTGTGTGGAGGGAGAAAGTGCATGATATCTGTGAGTGTTGGGTAGAGGTAAGTGACACTGCATTTGTGAATGGATGAGGCTGAAGGATAACAGCTTCATTTTGGGTTTGGTGCAGAAGGCACTGAAGCCCTGATTGATCATAGGATCACGTTGAAGATTGGCCCCTCCTGCTCACAGGCTTCCGTGGTTTCGGCCGTCTTGGAGTCAAGACACCTGCCTGCTTGTTTGGGGGTAGGTATTTAAAGGGGCCTATTTAGACTGGAGATCATCTCGCCCGAGAAGTAGCTCCTCGAAATCGGTATTGCAGTTTACCTCACCCCTTTTGCATCTTGCCTGATTTCTCACTCTATAATCAGAATGTCCTCCTCAGCAGATACGCCCAGCATGCTGAGCTACACGGGAACTGTCATGCTTACCTGCATCAGGTTCTTTGTCACTCTCCCGTACCAACGCCTCTTGATCTACAACACGGTCCAACCAGCACAAGAGATCAAGAAGCTTGCTTCTTCTGGCTTTCGAACGGGTACGCCCGAGCGGGAAAAGTTGTGGATTGCGATCGCAGCCTGGCGGCAACGAAAACGGGACGAGCTGCAGTTCGTGGCCGTAGCGGTAAGCGAAACCACGTCTCCGAAGCCATCACACAGGCCGTACCCAGTTAAGCCCTGGACTCATTGCTGACTTTGATCAATACGATTATTCTGTAGGCCACCGTTATGACAGCGATCATTACGGCCTCCTTCTCCTGGCCCAACGTCACCAGTTCGCACTGGACCGGCCCTGCGTTCTGGTATGCGTCGTTATCACTTTGCATATCCGCCATCTTTCTTTCGTCCCAACAACTGTCGCTACTGTCGCTCATCGAGAACAAAGATGCTTCGGGGGCCAACAACGGCAAGCCGGAATGTGAGAGGCAATCGGCAACTATCACCATACGGCGGCATCTCCGCCAGATTCTGATCGAAAAAAAGGTGGACCAAGAAAAGGAAAACAGGAAGCGCCAGCCGGTCAAGAGGCCGTTGACTGGGGGCGAGAGAAGTGACAGCGTTGCTGGCGGTCGTTTGCCCATCGACGACATTGAGGCACAAGCGGGAGAGAAGCAGACACCAAAAGAAGTGGCAGTTGCTGACACAGGGACTGTCACCGAAGTCTCTGATCACAGGGCATTGGCAACGGTCGAGGAACAGCTGACAGCTCCTAATTCAACACGATGGACGTTCAGCTGGAGGGTGATGTTGGTGTGGCAATGTCCAATTATGCTCATTACGTATTCGACCGTTTTCTACATGGTTGGCTTGTTTGTCGTCGTGTGCACCCCGGTTTTGGAGGTCAGGAAGTGGGGGCCCGACTCGTATGTGGCGGTTGTGTACATGGCTTCTTTGGGGGTATCGGTGTGGTTGTTTGGTTTCTGTTCATATGGCGCCTACGATTATATCCATGATAATCATGGCCCGGGGCGGCATTTCTTGGATGAGCTGGCGCAGCGTATAAGCATCCTTTCAAACGGGATAATTCCTAGGAAGAAGAAGATCAATGTATCAGCGTAGTGGCACAGCAGGTGGGAATTGGGTTGGTGATGACTGAATCTCACAAAGCTGGTCGAGCTGGGGGTGGTTTCCGGTCCCGTTGGGAGAATCTCCAGTCGAGCCCAAACCAGATGGAGATGGATGGGGTGACTGTTTCAAGAGATGTAATGAATGTTAAACCGATGTTGATGGGGAGATGCCGTGATCGTGGACGTTTTGAGCTCAGGTATGGGCAGGAAGGAAACAGGAGGTAAGTTGGAAACACAAACAGAATTGGAAGTTGTGGTTGTAAGTGGAGGGCCAATGCTTGTTAAGTGGGGCAATCCAGGAACGAGTGGGTCACCCTGCCATTTGACCCACCAGCCGTTTCTGAGCTACAGCGGGAGGTGCACTGAAGCTCTCGCATTGTCGTCATCTTCTTTTCACCAGACATAGAAATTTAACCAAAAACAACGATCATCCACAAAGAGAAAGGATGAATCACCACCACGACAACACCGAATAGCCCAAGACACCAATTGCGACGTGATCAGAATGATACCATTTCTTCTCTCCCTGTCCCGAACTTGCGAATCGACGACATCCTCGGCGCAAATACGATAACCGGTGCACCTCGCCCTGGAGCTGAAGAGACATGTTGCGAATCATCTCCCTTGGGCCGATCCCGGATACTTGATGGGGCTGAAAGGTTCGAATCATGGTGACAACTTGGATATCCTCCAATAACCGCAATCGGCTTTGGCGGCAACAGGCAGCCAAGTAAACTCGAAATGGCTGCCGAGTTTCTCTACCGCTAGCAACACAGTTGGTTCCCCGTTCCGCAGCAAGATGGCGGCGCCTCAAGACTGGCGAAGCAAGAGACATATGACCGGCGCGCACTTCCCGAGAATCTACCCGTCTTAGACCCTTAGATCATTTCCAGATGGCACAGCACACATGGGTTCAGAATTCGCTTACGGCAGAAAGGTACGTACCTCCGCTTCCTTTCCCGCTCCCAAGAGCCGATAGGTCATCAACACTTCGGCCTCCAACAAAGGATGCCCATCTCCCAACCAGGCTCTCGGGTCGTGACCAGTTGTGGCCTTGGAGCTACCTATTTCACAAGACTGACTCGACCTCTTAGCTACCGTTGGGTTATCCGATCTGCCTTGGACGAGGCACATGCTACGCTGTTGTCGATGTTGACGCCCCATTATCCCGTTTTGGATATTTGTCAAGACACCGGCGCCAACGATTCTTCGACCAAGAAGAGAAAGCCTAGACCGTGCCCCCACGATTCGAGATTCAACGGAATCATGGCCGATATAAGAGTGCGTGTATACCCCCCCCCACCAATGCTGCCCTTCCCTTCTCCTATCTTGTGTTAGCCTCTTTGTGCAGCATCACAATCTCAGTCCATTAGCACAAAGACCTTGCATTACTTGTTTACTCCTCGAGACACCTCAAGATCACATCAACAGCTCTTGCTCAACAACCAGCTTAAATTCACACTACGGATTGCCTTAGGTCCAACTGCTGCCCTACAGCGTCCACCAACATGACACCAGCCGCTGTTCAAGACGGTTCTAGCCCGGAATCAATGCCCGGCTCTCCATCACCAGACGATATTATTACAGCATTTCTCGAACAGCAAGACGACATAGTCATGTACGGACAGCCTCAAGAATGCTACACCATGCCCGAGGATTGTTTCCCAAGTCCCTCTTTGGATGAGAATCTGAATGACCATCAGGGGCAAGTCTTCTCTCACAGCAATGCATACACTGGGGCCAGGCTGAGTCCGCCTTCGAGGTCTTTGGAAGGGTTCCAACAAGACATCCAGCTACCGTCTCCCCCTGAATCCCGTTCTGGGAGTCCATCAGGGAGTGATAAAACTGCGCCTCGTCATCGTCGCACATCCTCTTACCCAAGAAAGACAGGCAGACACGGTGGGACTCATGTTAGGAGGCACACCACATTGGGTACGAGTTCAAAGGGGCACACGGCGCATACTCCCATGGTTCCACGCAAGGCCGAGGATTGGGAGCCGTGGAAAAATGTTATCCACCAACTGTACATTGTGCAGAACCACATCCTCAAGGATATTATCGTCATCATGGAAAATACCTACCAATTCAAAGCAACGTAAGTGGTCCATGTCCCTGAGCTTGACTGTGCGGGAAGTCGTTAGCCTGGTCAATGACTAACAAAGCCGCCCTACACAGACCAAAGATGTACAAAAACCAATTTGCCAGGTGGAACTTCTTCAAGTATGCCATCAAACGACGATCGCGCTCGGGAACGGAGACGTGCTCTGGCTCGGTTTCTCCTGAGAGCACTGGAGAACCTTGGATAATCGATCAAGACCACAAGCCTGAAGAAATGCAAGCCGGCACTGCTGTCTTCCGTATTGATTACGATAGTCCCATTGACGCATACCCGTCTCACCACCTTGAGGACAGTCTCTCTGCATCCCAGGAGTCATACTTTCGCTTGCAGTCTCCTCAGGACGAGCTGGTCGCTTTCTGTCTAGATTCAGAGTCCTCCTCGTTGGCTCAACAGATAATCATGAACGACCTCGAAGGCAAGGACTTGGCAACGAGGTGGAGCAGGGGTGATTTTGGTCCTGACTTTGCTCAACGCTTACAGGGTCTATACAATAAGGCCACAGCGATATCAGACTCGGGTCAATTTTCGGAGGAAGTTCTGAAAGCAATCCGAAACATCTACTGTGGGTGGATGAGCGACTACTACGAGTCTACACAACAGTGGTCGGAAGTGATCGAGTGGAAGAAAAGGGGACTGTCCATGACTTCAAACCAGCAGTATGTTGCTTGCTCGATGCGTCTGGAGGAGCTGATGAGAGATCATGGGTTATCCGGAGAGGCAGAGGAGTTGAGGAGGAAAAGGATGAATATTGGGTGGCTAATGAGCGGCGTGTTGCCAGGTTTCTTTGAGTGGTTTCCTGCAAGATCAATGAGGGTCTGATTTCCACCAGCGGGAAGATAATACCCTCTCAACACATGAACCATCAATGTCCCACAACTTTTCGTCCATTTGACACCACTAAGGAATCGTGATGTTGACATCTAACAGTGCATATCACAGCTGGAAATCATAGAGGTGACCAAGTCCCAGCAGTATATAAACCCCACCCCTGGCACCCATCTCCGTACACCAGCGAGTCATATTCTCCACTCCTTCTCGCACTGCCTGAAATCCCATTGCGCCTATGGCGCAGTGGGTTGCTCGCGGCGCTACATGCGCACGAGCTCATCCGATCGATTCCCATCGGGAGTCAAGAAGACTTGTTCTTTTCCAAAAGATTGAACACAACGGTTGTTTGCCTCACCCGCAACACCGGAACGAAGAAACCAAGGGTTTGCCTTTGTCGCAACCTGATGACCAGCTGTTGAAGTGGTTATAACCTAACCCTTCATTGAAGCATAGGGACTTGGGAATTGTCCTGTTGATCAAAAACTTCAACCAAAACAAAAGACTCTAGCATGACGGTCTTTCAAAAATGTCATGGAATGAAGAAATCTTAGCGGAAGGATGGGGGGGCTGGGTTGTTGGTGTACTTTTTTTTTTTTCCCCTTTTCGCTTTTTCCTTTTTTCTTCTTTTTTTTTTCTTCCGCATCGTTTTTCCGCTGGATCAAACTCGACCCTGACACCGTCTAACTTCTGCGACATCATCCAAGATCAAATATGACAATTGACTTTTTATGTTTATTATTGTACTAAAGGGTATCTCATGTTACTTCTCTGAACCAAACAACAACTCTCGAACTTCTCCTCAAGGCACAACATAAACCTGCGGTTCCTCCCCATCCTTCCCCCTTTTGACTTTGCCCGCCGCCACTCGCCTATTGTGTGAACAACATAGATTTGTACGATTTGCAACGCCGCAAAGAAGATGCCAACCGTACGACACCATGCACAGATCTGAATCAACAGACCCTTCTCATAACTGTCCACACACATCCATCGTTAGCAAAGAGACCATCCCACAAAACCACTATAACTTTCAAAACCTCAAAGGCAAAAAAAAGAAAAGGAAAATACTTACAAAGGCCCATCCCCCGCCCGCGATAATACTGCGTCCCAACCATCAACCCCCCGTAATAGCGCTCATAACCCACATAGCAATCCCAAGTTCCCAACACTCCTCTCTCCCTCCCCTCTACAATTCAACTGCACCCACGCGTATTATGGGCACGGATGATATCCCACCGCAAACGCGTTAACAGCCGTCCACAGTCTCCCCATCTTGACTACCTCCCCAACCCTCCTAATCCATCTTCTCCCCTCCCCCTCCAACTGGATGTCCCAGCTGCTAGGGTTAGCTAGGGTTACCAAGAGTTTGGGTTCGGTAGCGGCGTTGACGTGATCATGCAACGGGATGATGCGCTGAGATCCGTCTTTTTGGGTAAGGTCTTTGGAGGCTGACGCTTGACCGACACTCGGCGATATCTTCTCCTTGAAAGACTCGAGGACAGTGCCAAACTTGATTTCCATTGCCAACATTGTTATAATAATTTTCCCGCGATAAAATTACAAATATGCTGTCTGACAACTTGGCAGCCAGCCCGACTTTGTAGCTCCGAACTGTACGTCTTGGAGCCATCACAGCCTGCGAAGTACGATCCGTCAGCGACTGGAAGTTTCATCAACAACATGGAAACACGAATAACTTGGGTCTAACCCAACCCAGCGAAGCTCGGCCGAGAAACGGCATTGAACAACGGCAAACCTGATGAGCAAGGTGAGGTTGGAACTTTGCTAGAAGAGGTTGACATCAGCCTAGAACGGGGCCAAAGGAGAGCCAAAGGAGAACCAAGAACTGACCAAGAAAACCTTTACCACGGGTCTAATCATTCCTAGCGCTGAGCCTCAAGACCTTCGAATCTCATTCAAATCTCGACAATCACACCTAAGATCGATCACATCATCGCTGCTTCGTCCTTTTGCCCGGGCAATGTTACGAGCTTCACTTACACGGGCTGTTAGTGGCTTGTTAGTGACCCGTTGATGAACTGGTACTCTTTGTGCGGCTCTGGGCATTTCAAGTCCAGAACAGTTCTGTTTCCCGAAGAAATAACACTTTCCAACGTCAATCACCACCAAAAACCGTTTCTTTTGGTGGTGATATTTCCACCTGGTGATGATGTATCGGCCGTCTGGATGGCGTGATATAACACAATCAGCGCCAAGCCAGGGGTTCAACCGACGCCGTCGGACCGGGTGTGGATCACTACCGGGCGTGGAGACGCCCGCTAAACGACCGCGCTAAATCCACACCGGGACGGCTTACAGCGTCCGGGTCTAAGTCCCGATCGGGCCACTTTATCGATCGATAGCGACTAGCGACGGCTTGACGGGTAGGAGCGAGTTGTTTAAACCGACTGTGTTCAATTCTGGCACGACTGTGTGGGGCCATACAAACTCCAGTTGCCCGGCAGAGGCTGCCGAGTCCAACCTTGGCATCATCTTCGCGCCGCAATTTAACCAAGTCTTCACCAAAACCCATCATCTTGAACTACGACAAACGAGAGCTCAAAGCCACCTTTTTCGAAGCGCTCAATTCTCATTCATACGCAGGGGCCTCTCACCGGCCCCTTGCACCCCCGGAACTAACCCTAATCTAACCAACCCTAACCTCCTCAGGTAACCGGGCGAACTTACTACACACAGTCGTGTTAGACTGGAACACAGTCGCTTTAGACGACCCGGGTAGGAGGGGTCCAACGTTTCTTTTTGCCGACCACTTTGTCTTTTATCGTCCCATTGTCCCGCTTTCTTGTTCGTCTCAGCTTCTAATCTTCAAGTTTCTTGGTCTCACAGGAAATAACCACTTACACACAGCAGTCAGCATCATGTCCAGGATACAACAACAAACAAAGAAGCCCATCAAGAGGGTGGCCGTCATCGGTGCGGGGCCGGCCGGCGCCATTGCCATTGATGCCCTCGCTCAGGAAAGGACATTCGATCTCATCCGCGTGTTTGAGAGACGTGAAGGGCCTGGAGGATGCTGGTGAGCCTCCTCACTTCCTTCCACTCCTCCTATTTCATCTCACTAACACATTATCCAGGATCGGCGACAACGACCGCCCACAACCCCTCACCGGCTTCGCCTCTCTCTCCGACCGCACCGCCGACCCACCAGTTCCCATCCCGTACACCCTCCCCACCCTTACGCCCAAGTTGGAACAACCGCGCTTCACCGAATCCTCCGTCTACCCTTACCTGGAAACCAACGTCGACGCCATCCCTATGCAGTTTAGCCAGGAGCCCTTTCCCTCGGAAAAGAGCGAGTTCTCTATCAACCTCCACGGTCCCAACACCCCGTTCCGCCACTGGAAGGCCGTACGGGGGTACATTGAGGGACTGGTGAATCGCAACGGGTACCAGGACTTGGTGTCGTATAACACGACGGTCGAGCGAGTGGAAAAGGTCGGCGATGAGTGGAAGGTGACGCTGCGCAAGGAAGGGCAGCAGAAGGATTATTGGTGGGTGGAATGGTTCGATGCTGTGGTTGTTGCCAGTGGGCATTATTGGGTGCCGTGGATTCCTGCGGTTGAGGGTCTGGAGGCGTTTGAGAAGCAGAGGCCGGGAAGTGTGATTCATAGCAAGCACTTCCGGGGGAGGGACCTTTACAAGGGCAAGGTATGCAACCCCCTTTTCCCGGCTGTCACCCTTCCCAACCACCCGGTCAACACTGACACCCCCATCAGAAAGTAGTAGTAGTAGGCGCCTCCGTCTCCGCCGCCGACATCGCCTACGACCTCGCCCACTCGCGCACCGCCCAGACCCCCGTGCACGCCATCACCGTCGGCCACAACTTCAACGGCTACTTCGGCGACGAGGCCTTCAAGCACCCGCGCATCGAGAACCACCCGTCCATCGCGCGCGTCTGCCCCAAGGCCCGCACCGTTTACTTGGTTGACGGCAAATCCCTCCCCAATGTCGACCACATCATCTTCGGCACGGGCTACAGCTGGACCATCCCCTTCTTGCCGCAGGTGCCCGTCCGCAATAACCGTGTCCCCGACCTCTACCAGCATGTCGTCTGGCAAAAGGACCCCTCCCTCTTGTTTGTCGGTGCCGTCGGCGCTGGATTAACGTTCAAGGTGTTTGAGTGGCAAGCAGTTTACGCTGCGAGGATACTAGCTGGTCGCGCGCAGGTGCCGTCGGTAAAGGAGATGCAGGAGTGGGAGGAGGAGAGGATCAAGGTCAGGGGTGATGGACCCAAGTTTAGTTTGATCTTCCCGGATTTTGAGGAGTACTTTGAGACGTTGAGGACACTGGCGGGTGAGGGCGAGATGGCGAGGAGCGTGGGGAGGAAGTTGCCCAAGTTCAGGCCGGAGTGGTTTAGAGCGTTTATGGAGGGTCATGATTTGCGGAAGAGGATGTGGCAGAGGGTGAATGAGCAGGCGAGGGAGGAGGAGAAGGCGAAGGCGAAGGCGTTGGAGGGGGAGGTTAGGGCGAAGTTGTGAGCGGGCGGGATGGTGGTTCGGGATTACAATGCTGATATTTGGATATGGTGTTTTGGATGGCAAAATGGAATTGAAATGGGACGTGAAAGTTGGTGATTGCGATGATGTCGTGCTGGTGTGTGCGAAAAGTGGGGAGCGGAGTGCAAACGCAGAGAGGTATAATGGGTGGGACACTAGCAAAGCCTATCAGATATCCGCAAAGATTTGGTGTACGTCAGTTAAAGACACATAAGCCACTATTCCGAGTCCCACCAGTGCGACCCCCGACCTACCTAGCTCCGGGTCCCGTCTCCCAACCGCCAAACGCTTCCAGCTTCATCGACAATCCACCACGGTCACCACCTTTCCCCTTCTTTTCACTCGTCTTGCATCCTCAAATCTTCGCAACTCCCTTTACGTTCTCATTCTTGCTCCCCTTATCTAGCACATTATTCCCGTCTTCCTCCTCTTATATTCCCAACCCATGCTATGCGATTCGCTCACCCACAACCTTCCGGCTACCGTAGCGGGAAACCGGGCGGGCATCTAGGCGAGATGACCAGACAGTTCTAGTTTTATAGTCAACGCTAGAGACCCTCCGTCTAGTCTAGATGCCATCCCTATATTCCCGCTGCGATACCCAGTCTCTCCGGTCTCCAGTTCAACCATTGTCCCTCCATCCACTTCCACCTCGTCCTTAAAGGTGCTCCCCTCCCCATCCATGTCCTTTATCCCCTCCCCATCTTCCCACCTCCTCCCCGTCAACCACTCCCAGATCCTCGTTGCCCTCTCGTGACCTCCCACCATCTCCGCCCTCCTCCTCGCCGCCTGCGCCACCGTCATGCCCCTATACAACACCCCCACATCCGCCCCCTCCCCAACCAACACCTGCACCGTTTCCAACCTCGTCCACCAAACCGCACAATGCAGCGGCGTGCCCTTTTTCTTGGGATCAAGATAATTCAGATACCACTTAACCCCTTCCTCTCTCCCTTTCGCAGTCTCTTTCGCAGCATCGATTAGCAGTCTGACCCTCTCCGCGCAGCCGTGTTCCTTATCAATATTCCTCCACCTGCAACTGGCCTCGATGGCGTAGTGGATGATGTTGGGCTCCAACACCGCGCCGTGATCCAAAAGGGTGCGAATGGCGTCGGCGCCGTCTTCGAGGATGGGCGGCGGTGACGAGGGCCGAGAGAGCGCGGCGTAGTCTACCGGGGATGGAGAGGAGGTTGGGGTCTGCGGAGTGGGAGAGGAGGAAGGATCTGAGGGGGGGTTTGTTGACGGACATTCTAGTTCGAGCGGAGGAGTATGGCATGGTTAGCGAATTTTGGGAGTAATAATAATAGAGTAAAGTACGAGGGGCAGTTTAGTAACTATATTGTTTTGACCAAGGTTAAAATCATCACAAGTACGTACCTAAATGCCGTCCCCTCCTCAAACTCAATCGTATTAACATCCCACCCATGCTTGATAAATACCTCGAACATAGCTGGGTCGCCGCGGTTAGCAGCTCCCACAAAGGCCATCCGATTGACCCTGGCTCCGTTAGAGAGCAAGAGGTCTGCTACGGCGAGATGCTCTCCCCATACCGCATTCGAAAGGCCGTCTTGTAGCTGGGCTGTTGATACTTGTGGATCCTCATGATTGAGGATCTTGGTGACGGTTTCGAGATCGCCGGTTCGGCAGGCGGGGAGAAAGTCGGGATGGTACAAATGCGCGGTTACTGTCATGATTGCGGTTGAGGTAATGGTGTTGATCAGGGGAGGATGGAGGAGTGGTTGTGGCAAGTTACAGAATGGAAGGTGGGAAGGAGAAGCTGGAGATTCCTTGGGTGATGTTATACCGTACTGATCGAAGCCCAGATATGAATGACACCGAATGGGTAAGGGCTCGAGACCGCTCAGCTCGTTGCGATGATGGTGGTGAAGGGCAGGTGACCGGGGAGTGAACGAATACGGGAAGATCTTCTTCATGAACCACTTACATACAGGAATAACCGTGTAGATACGTTCTGTTTCACGGATCGACCTGCGTGCCGTCCAGTCGGTCTCGTGCTTTGTGGGGGCCAAAAACAGCAACGCCAAGGGCCGTTACGGTTCCCGGTGACTTCCATCTTGCGGCGTCGGGGAAACCAAGAGAACAGAGTTTGAGGTCCGGTCCCTTTCCCAGTGTCCACCACAAACGTCCCGAGCCCCTAGAACCAGCGAGATCGAATACCCAATGTATTGGGCCCGCCATGCTGGTGTTTCGTTATGGTGTTTTGGATAGCGAAATGGAAAGTGAATGGAGTATGAAAGTTGAAGATGGTACACTAGGATGATGAGGTCGTCGTGGTGGTGTGTGAAAAGTGGAGAGCGGAGTGCATGTGCAGGGAGTTGTAAGGGGTGGAACCTTAGCAAGTCTTAACAACTCCTGCGGGAACTAATGCGGATGAAAGTTAGGCAGAGGTGAGCTGCTATCCGCGCCCGATATTCTGTTAATGACACGTCTTTTGACCACCCGAATCACATCGCACAGAGAGCAACACTTTCCAGTTCTTGAATAAAATTTTTGTCCTGGACAGTTGAATATGCCCGAAATATCGCAAGCTAAGAACCACGTCTACATTTACCCGTTGGTATGAGGGGACTCTGCCTGTCTGTCTATCCCAACTGCTGCGCATATATAGGTATCCGGTGTCTTCGGAGAAGTCTACCCGTTAGGGAGTGGAGGTCAGGTTCCTGTCTGTTTCCCCAACTCTGCTTGCCCAACGGGTACGTTATAATCGTCTACAACACGGCGAGAAGGGGCTAACTAACCATTGAGACCAGGATGTCCGCCGGCGATGAAATCCTTATGCGCTGGCTCCTCGCCCACGGCGCAGACCCCAACGTTGCTCATGATCGGGCCCCCTCCGCTCTCATCACAGCTGCGGTTGATGAGGAGGGCGGCGATGCCGTTCGTCTCCTTTTGGAGCACGGCGCAGTGTTGGAGCCCAACATCCTTCATTATGTCATTGAGGCAGGTGCTGCCATGTCAGATCGTACCTGTAGGGACAGGGTGGAACAACTGGTCCGGGCCGGGGCCAACATCAACTACATTGATCCCAAAAGAAAAGGAACACCGCTGCACTTTGCCGCATGGCACTACAGAGGCGACGTTGTGGAAGCGCTTATTGAGTTGGGAGCTGATCCCAACATAGTGTTCAATGGCCGTACGGTAGTGGATGTGGTTAAGGATGAGGGTCAGGAGTTCAAGCCTTACCTGGAGCTTTACGAGCTTCTGAAGGAAAAGACGAAGGTTACAGTGGAGGAGATAGATGTGGGACCCAAGCATGGTAGTGACGGCAGTGGATGATACAGACCATCAGTACCGTTTTCCCTCCTATGTCTCCCGTTTCTAGTCCTCCCCTCGACTCCCTCAACAATAGTTCCCTAATTTATAACTCCATTCCAGTTTCACTCATCCATACTCCTTCTCTAAGAAGTCAGATAGCTTACATCCCCCAACACCCCTTAGGTATACTATTGGCACGCATCCACGAGTATTTACTAAATTCTAGGCAGTTCCTGAATAGAAGAATCCCTAAGTGACATAGGCCGATGTGTTTTCAAGTTATTGTGACCCCTATCACCGTTCTGTAACGGCTTTTTCTAGCCAAAGCGAGCCGCAAGTTGCGGAAATAAGAATTAGGTATAGATTAGAGGCAACTGCCCAGGCTGAACAAAGAAACAAAGCTCACAGAGTAGTGTCTGTAGGGCTCTAACCAGCCGACGACAGCCACGCCCAAGAGCTCGAAATGGTTTGTTACCGCTCTTGGTTGCAAGTGTTCTGGGCGCTGCGATGGCATGAATTCTGCCTCAACTCTCGCAATTTGAACGAGTAGTGGACTGGTAGGAAGTTCGGGAGATTGAGGGATCCCGGAAACTCTCTCAGTCTCTTGAACGGCCACGGAAGATCAGACATTGACTACAGTGTACGTCATCCTGGCTAAGTTACAAAGTGACCTTCTTTTCCACCCCCCTGGTCTTCTTCCTGTCCTTCCCAGGGGCACACTTCGCATCGATATCTTCCCTCTTTGATTCACAGCCTCCCACCTTGCTTCTCCTTCCTCGGGGAACTGCTAATACAGGGAACGGCTTTCGATATTGATGCAACTGCGCAACGGGTTGAACCACCATCACGAATGACAGAATGTTGGATGAACTAAAAAATTCGTTCAGAAAAGTACCTACTTGGAGATTAATGCATTTCTACTTAACACAGAAAGTTGGGAGACATCCAAACAGATAAGCCAGGCCTATCTCATACAATTCATTACTTGTAACCAGACAACCCCAAATTACATCCTCCAATTCCAACCCTCCTCCCAACCTCTTAACACCAGACATTATCATAACAAGCTTCAATACCACAAGATCACGCCAACCCAACCTCAACATTCTTCCCCTTCACACTCTTCCACTCCACCAAAAGCGCTCCAAACATACTCGCCACCGCCATCGCCACAAAAACCATAAACACATCCGTCAGCGCATTATTATACGCCTGCGTGACTCCCGGCAAAATACTCTTATCCACCGTCTTCTGCACGCTCGTCGCGCCCAGCAACAAAATATTCTCCGGATCACCAAACCCGGGAGCCAGCTCGCCCACGTACTGCACCAGCTTATTCGTAAACACGTTCTGCGCGATGCTCACAAACAGCGCGCCGCCGAGGGTTTGGGCGAACACCATCAGCGCCGTGCCGACCGAGACATCCTTCATTTCGAGGACGGTCTGTACCGCCATGAGACTTTGCTGGAGACCCATTCCGAGCCCGGCGCCGACGAGGATCTGGTAGCCGATCCACTTGCCCGATTTCGTGTCGGGCTCGAAGGTCGTCAGCAGACCGTAGCCGATGCTGGAAATGACGGAACAGAGGATCATGAAGGGGGCGTAGTAGCCTAGGGCGGATACAAGAGCGCCGGCGACGACGGAGAGGATTACAGTCGCGAGAAGCATGGGGAGGTTCATGATTCCCGACTTGACGGCCGTGGCGCCCTTGACGGCTTGGAACCAAATGGGCAGGTAGTACACTGAGCCCAGGAAGGCGGCGCCCAAGCAAAAGGTGAAGATGGCCGAGGCCCAGACGGAGCGCTTCTTGATGATGCGCGGTGGGACGGTGCCCTCGTCTTGCATCTTGAACTGGATGAAGATGAAGGCGGTGATCAAGACGCCGAAAAGAACGAAGAGGAAGATGATGCGCCAGCTATCCCATTCGTAGGTCGTGCCGCCCCATTGGAGCGCCAAAAGGAGACAGACAATGGCGGGCATGAACACGGCAGTGCCGAAAGGGTCGAATTTCATAATGGTCTTGGCCCACGTCTCCTCCTTTGGTCTCTCGCGGTTAGGGTCGGGGAAGAAGAAGCCGATGACGGCCATGGTGACGGCGCCGATGGGGAGGTTGATGTAGAAGCACCAGCGCCAGGTGACTTGGTCTGTGAAAGCGCCGCCGAGAAGCGGGCCGGAGACGGAAGCAATGCCGTACATGGAGCCGATGAAGCCGGTGTAGAGGGGCCGCCTTTCGAGGGGCACGGCGTAGGCGAGGATGATCAGGGCGCCGGAGAAAATACCCGCGGAACCGATGCCTGCGATGGCGCGACCGATGATCAGGGTGGTGGAGGTATTGGCGACGCCGCAGATCAGGGAACCGAGCTCGAAGATGAAGATGGCGATGAGGAAGACCCATTTGAGGGAGAAGAAGGTGTAGAAGCGCCCGAAGAGGAGTTGGAGCGCCGCGGTGGTGAGGAGGTAGGCTGGGGACGCATGGTTAGCGATGATTAGCGCTGATGAAGACGAGAAGAGGACTCACCACTCCCATACCAACCAACATCCGGCAAACTATGGAACTGATCGGTAATCTTCGGAATAGCTGTCGCAATAATGGAGTTATCTGATTCTTGTTAGCCTCCCCCTTTTTTCTTTCAAGCACCATAACAAGAGCGCTTACCGAGGGCCATCAGGAAAACACTCAAACACAACGCTATCGTGATCAAGCCCAGCTTCAGGCCAGTCGGGTATTCCACTCCATCCTCCCGTATCGTACTAGCGTGACTCTTGTGCGTAGCATTAGACTTTTGCTGGCTCAACGTATGTGGTTGTTCCTTCTCTGGATCTGCCGAGTCGATGGTTCGTCCGCCGTCGGTATCCGAGAGCACTTCCTTGTTGTTGTTGTTGTAACCACGGGCATCTTCACTTTCTGCTATTGTTGGTGCTTTTGATTCGCTCTCGCCGAGGGCTGGAGGGACTGCTAGGTTGTCGCCTTTGGCGGCGTCCTTTTTTGCGCCGGCCATGTTCGGTTGTTGGGTATGGTCCGGTATGGCTTCCTTTTGGGCGAGAGTCCGAGGGAAGGAGTAAGTGGAGTTGGTCTAGACGGAGAGGGTTAGTGAACTGAGGAGGTTTATCTATGACAAGCAAAAAGACGAGACAGGACGGAGATAGAAGGATGGAAAACCACTAAACCCAGGACAAAGGATTGTGATATACATCTCAAGCCCACCAAGCCGCCAAGCCTCCATCCGTTACCATTGGCAATTCCGGGGTGGCCCATCAATGTCTTTGGAGATATCTTACCAACCAAGTGGGTATTCCAAGTTACACCAAACGGTCCTATTAGACTGTCAGTGTCAATCTGTCAGAATAAGCTCAGGAATGCCTCGTCGAGTCATGGCATGGAAGCCTGAGAAGGAATGGGAGAACGTACGACTCCGAGTCCTTGGCGCCAGTCTGTCTTTCTGTCAGATTGTACCCTTCCCTTTCAGTTCCTGTGCCTGCGAAGTGTGATATGTGGCGGCGGAGCTGACATCCGGGTTCTTTGCGCACGCCCCTCGGGATACCGTAGTAAATTGTAGGAGCGGTTCTGTTGTCGTCTTTAGGGCGTCAAGAGCTGAAGGCGGCGGGACGGGATCCATCATCCATGGACGAGTGAAGGGACTCGATCAAATATGAGCTTCCATTCTGCCTGTCATCCCAACCTCAACTGCCCCTGCGGCTGCTGCGAGTAGGAACGGTTCGTATCATCCCACTCGGCGAAACGTGACCGTGTAAACTGCACGATTGCTTGCTACCGGCGTTTTGGTCGCTTGACTTAAACATGCATAGTGCGTTTTCCTTGTCTCCAGCCACTTTCTATCCAGTTTGCTGGCGATACGTGCATCTAGAGTTTGTTTGCCAGGCTTTCTTAACAGACAGTATGCCCATGTGTTGCAGGCAGGCGGTGGGCGTTAGACCATCTTGGTCATGTAAGTGTTAAGGGTCAGGCAGGTGCAGGCATGTAAGCGGTAACGTACGGTACCCAGGTACGTACCCTCTCCCGCACCGCATTTGTCATCCATCCAACCCGCCAACCTCTACAAGAAGAAATCCTTTATCTCGGCATCCAGCCAAACGGGACGACAGACAGGCGGGTCGCAATCCATCTTGTTGGGTGCGCCATCAAGCCCACTCACTGACAACCACCCATCGCTCTAACAATTGTACCGTTCTCCGAGAGCGAGAACTGTCACTGGGCCGCTGGCATTGTTCTGCTTACCTTAGCTGCCCCTCCCTCCTCCCCTCCGTCCGACCGTCGGGTCGGGCAAACCCAAAACCAACACGGCTGACAGCGGCCGCTTTCCCGCTTCGACGGCGGGGATTCCAGAAACGAAATTCTCCCGACACCGTGGGTCAGCGTTGAACAAGGTTAAACTTTGTTTCCGAGCCTCATCGGTGCCTACAACGTACTACACCTCAGCCATTCCAGGAATCATTCCAGTGCCATTCCAAGAAACAGTGGTGTCCCACCGTCCCACCGTCCCACCGTCCCACCGAAAGATGCAAGTATGTAAGATCAAGTCCGGCGCCACATATCCAACCAAGTCAACCAACAACAATCTCACTGTCACCACACCTAGAGGTACCTACCATGACCCAAAAGCGCAACCTTATCAAAGTTATCAGATCCGATTCCGAATGGCTACCTAGATACCTACAAATGCAGGGTACGTTGCAATGAAAGCGGGAACTAAAAGGTCGGCGCTGCCGCTGCTGGCGCCCTTTTGTCATTTCTGACACGACGGTACCACGACGGTAAGGCTGCGGTGGTGACGACGACTTGGCACCGCTGTTACCACTGTCGCCAACAGAACACTCGTTTCAGGATCCTAACTTGCCCGTTTTCTATGCCGTTGGGTCAGAACCCGTCAGATTTGCATGGATTGAAAGGTTAGTTAAGCTGTTGGATGATTAGAGAAGACCACGCCGGATTGCGGATCTGCATTCGGGCGTAGTACTCGGTTCAAAATCCGAAAGCAAAGAGCTAGAATAGTCGTCGACGACCCTAATATCTGTGTTGCGATATCTAGTTGCCGCGTATAAGAACCCAGTGGGTTGGACTCGTCGTGTTGACTGTTGCGGCGGCTGGGGCGAATCCGAGCAACGAACGAAACCGACCTAGAAGCAAACAGTTACCAAGCCGGAAGACCGTTTTTTGCTGTCCCATTCCCCAATTTCCTCCTCCTTTGATCTTCTTCGCCAAGCTGTTGATGAAAAAACCACATGGCTACCTCTAGAAATGATCCAAACAGATTCCAGAACAATGAATCATCATGACTCCTTCCCCTTCCCCTTCTCCTTCGGTGTCGAAGCGTTACAGAGCATCCGTCTCATCTTCGCTAGACAAGACAAGACAAGACACGCCAACCTTATTGACTGCCGTACTACGCAACATGGAAGCCAGCCAGCAAGCAAGCACTGCCGCCGATAAAACAAAAAAAAAGGTCTCTTATGATTCCTGTCCCATGAGAGGGATGACAATAAGGTAGGTTACGTACATACCTCCCGTCCCGTCGCTAACACCGAATGGGGAATGGCTGGACCTCCAGGGGGCTTTAACACCGAACCCTTCGTTGGGGCCACCTAGGGACGGGATTATGGGGATCCGCAGTGGCCGCTAACACCGAACGCCTACGGAGGCTTGTATCCTCAACTGTAAATTTCCCCACTTTGCCAAATGCCAGACACCTATCACTTGTACAACTATACCCAATTTTCGTTTGCACCCCGCAACCCATTCTCTGCAACGCTATTCTACTTTCACCTCTACATCGCCGCATCTTTACCAAAAGTAATGGGAGCAATAGAAGCAATGAAAAGACATTGGGAGCAATGGGAGTAATGGGAGTAATAAGGAGATATTGGGAGTAATAAAAAGATATTAGGAGTAATAAAAAGATATTGAGAGTAATAAAAAGATATTGGGACTAATGGGAGCGATGGGAGTAATGAGGTTCTTAAAATGATTAAGTCTCTAAAATGATGAAGTTCCTAAAAATGATTAAGTCTTTTAATAACTAAAACCCCTAACTTTAAAAATGACTAAATTTTTAAAATGATTAAGTCTTTTTAATTACTAATAACCCTAATCCTAAAAATGAAAAAAAAGGTACCGAAATAATAAGAAAAGGATAGCGGATATTTTAAATTTAGCTATAAGTTAATTTACTCTTTAGTTAAGGAGGAATTTTAAATGTAAAAAGTTTAATAAATAAGTATTTTTTTTCTTTTTCTTTTTCTTTTTTTTTTTCTTTTTCTTTTTCTTTTTCTTTTTCTTTTTCTTTTTCTTTTTCTTTTTCTTTTTCTTTTTCTTTTTCTTTTTCTTTTTCTTTTTCTTTTTCTTTTTCTTTTTCTTTTTCTTTTT